>JAGFPH010000353.1:455626-471096 GCA_018207615.1 Philaenus spumarius
TGAACTAGGGGCATTTCGCATGGTCAGAAATGAAATCAGCGTCCCCACAAGTCTCTATCGCAACTTTACAAATTTCCCCCCATCGCCCCCAAAGTTCCATCACCCCCGTATGGTCATAAATGAGATCAGCGCCCCCCAAAAACCCCGAGTACCGATTTTCACGGCTTTTTATCCATTTTTAGAGGTATCAAACAAATTATGCACTTTTAGATGCACTTTATGCACTCGCGATGCATTTCCGCTTTCTCCCGAAACTGGTCGTATGTAGACTTTGTTCCTGGTATTTTTCTGAACACGATGCAGAAAACTGCATCCAAATTGGAGCTGTAGGCATACGTTTATTTATTTTTCAATTCTTTGCCTGGTCTACATGTTTGCGTGTTTTCCATTTGGTTTGGGAAACAGAAAACATTGTTTTTTGTTTGCTGAAACAAGTTAAAATGTTTGTCATTTGTTTGCGAACTGTTCGCAAACATTTTGAAAACATCCAGCAAACATCCGGCAAACAAATGAGAAACACGAAAACAACTGGCAAACTGTTTGCAAACAATGTTTCCGCAAACATGTTTGTAAGTGGACTAGGCTAAGTGTAGAGTGGATGATGTTTTGAGGCGTACTTTAGAAGTGTTTATTGTTCAGTAGTATGAATGTTTAATTCTGATTGTAATAAGTATTTAACCTGTAAGTATTAATTACTGTTAATGTTATAAATTGTATAGATTTATTTTTGTAATTGTTTTGTTGTAAATGTTTGTAATTTTGTATTGGGGTTTGGCGGAAGAAAGTACTAAATAGTCCTAACCCACCCTATCAGTCAACATCTACTTATCTATATTTTTTGCAGTTGTCAAAAATGTTTGAGACAAAATCGTAAATGTCCTCTGTCATAGCTCAACCGCTATGGTACTTGCCTCATAAGCAAGACGTCCCGGGTTCAAATCCCGCGGGGGACCATAAAATATTAAAAACCCAAAAAAACATGCTCGTTAGCCGAAAGGCACAAAGTGGCATGGAAAGCAAAAAAAAAAAAAAAAATCGTAATATTTGGAAGATTTATAATAACTTAATTTTGAACGTTCTAGATATTGTGTCTACTAAGGATGTAACTAATATTTTGTTCTAAGACATCATTTTAGCTAGATTTTTCAGTAAAGGTATATGGTATGAAACACTATTTCGTACAAAGGTTTTTGATAATATTTACAAAGTTTGTAATAACTTTGAACTCATTTCATACAGCTCCTATTAAATTGTTGGTGTTATCAAAAAACCTTTCAAACACGTTTTACTCTTGATAGCTATAACTTTAAACGGATGCAATATTTTTCATATTAAAAGAGTTATAATGATTTTTCAGTTTTTAAATAACCTTCCTCTTTTCCGCACTCATTTCTGATTTTTCTTTTTTCACGAGTCCTTTAACATTTTGAACTTACGTCTGCCTTCAGCCTCTGAGTAAGGAAAAAAACATTGTAATTTTACAGACTATTCCATATTACTTAGTCACATTTCAAAGCCTAAGGCCAGGGACACACGGGCCGGCGGAAACGTAAAAGAGTGAACACACTGATCCGGGTAAACGGCCGGATTGTGCAGTAAATGTATTATTAAAAGTCTTATTATTATTATTATTAAAGTCTCTTCAGTTGTGAGAAAGAAATGAAACTGTCAAGACGGAAGAAATTAGCCGTGCTGTGTTTGCTTTGACACAGGAGAAAGAAAAAACGCTGTCGGAGTATGTGGGTTCATCCGATTTTAGAACAAAGGCAACTTCATGGAGCATTTTATTCTTTGTTTCTCCAGCTAAGGAATGACGAGAATAATTTTTTCAATTATTTTCGTATGTCTGTGACTATGTTCGATGTTGCCAATACAAATCAGGGAAATTCCCACCAACACCTTCAACAATACCAAAAGTCACTGCTGGAGGGGTGGACCGGCTAAACAGCCTGACCGGCAAAGTAGAGAATACCCGGTGGAACCGCCGGTCGCTTTTGGCGCCGGTTCGGCCGTTTCGCCGTCCGGGCGCAGTGTGTCCTGACTCATGCCTTTCAATGTACTTCTACTTCGCCGGATCCGGCGGAAAAACCGGCCGGCGGTTCCGCCGGCCCGTGTGTCCCTGGCCTTAGACGAAATAATTTCCATAATTCTTTCATGTGTTACACAAATATATATTAATCCTGGTCTATAATAGTGTGAAACATAGCCAACGACACGATGATTAACCAATCTGAAGAATAAATCACCCAGAAATTATTACAATGTATGTAATAATGTATGTAAAAAGAAATCAAGAAAATTGCGGGTGTCAATTTTAATCTATAAAATGTATGCAAAAATATTAAGAAAGTGGTTTCCCTTTCTAAGAAATTCAGGAACTCTTCATAATTCCACCCCGCCAAGTCCGGCTGTTACAGAATATAAATACTGGATCCGACAATTAATTGTGGCTTGTATATAATAAAACATTATGTACTATATTATTTTATCTTGAGCCATGCTCATGCATATTTTAACATATATAATTAAACTAGACTACACAATTATTGTTTAATGAAATTTATCTAATAAAATGGGTATTATGGTTTAGGAAGCTAGTAGTTAGACATAATATTATACACATCAATAGATCAAAATTGAATGTGCGATAATACTGATGAAGTCAGATTACCAATTAAAACTGTTGCGACTTTTATAGAGTATGTTTAGGATTGAATACAATAATATATTACATTTTGGAATTGGAAATATTTAGAACTTATAGTAAACTAACGGAAAAATTAAAAAGTTATAATTTGGCAGATATACTGGCATCTTATAGCACCACTTGAAACCTGTATTTTCTTAATAGTTTTAAAATAATCGCAACCGTCGAGGAATTATAATCGATCTTTTATTATGAAAATTAAATTTTCAACAGTTACAGCTTCCTAGTAGTAGAATTAATTCATGAAAACATAGCCAAAAATTAAAATGCCTTATAATACATTTTTATATTAAATTTGTTTATAAATTACACTATTCTATGCTTCACTCAATGTGTTGCATCTGAAATGTTAAAAACATAGACAAATTATGGCCAGACATCTCAGTATAGGAATAATTATTTGCTCGTTGTAGTTACACAAATTAAATAGCAATTGTCTTGATCGTTTTACACTCAACTATGAAGATGCCGGCTTGATTTAGTTGAAATGAAGTTGTTCAGCCAGGTCGATTAGGCCCAAGTCCTGTACGTGTAATGATTGATTTTAATATGTAAATAAAATAGTATTTTTGTCATCCTACCTTTAAAATATAACTAGTATAAAATAAATTCAAGACAACCGAAAGTACGAAAGTGAGTCTAATGCATGGCCGGCCAAGGAGCGCTGACTTCTTAGTGACGTACATGCGCGCGGTGGACTAATTTTCGCTACTATATGCACATACCTTCTTGTATAATATGTCTTGGATTAGGCCTACGTCTTGTGCAACTGAAAATACTATTATTTAACCTTTACACCTATCCTGGCTAAAACGTTTATGAAGTTAAACTATCCTAAGAAAAATGGTACAACCCTACATCGTAATCGCTGTTCAACTTTATATAAATCAGCTAATTTTTCAGGTAGAACCCTTCCATTTTATTCCACAAGGCTTGTGGCGGGGTTTTCAACTTTTCAGATTATTTGAAAAGAGCATATTATAATAGTATTTCCTAATCCCAATACGTTGAAATGTCTCTTGGATGTAAAATTTTGTGTTCATAAATTTATGCGTTGTTGTGAACATAGAAATATGGTACGAAAAAACACAAACTGACGATTTAAAAGCTTTTTCATTTAATTATTTTCTTCGAAAGTTCAAGTGTCAGCTCTTTCACGCATAATCTGTAAGAGGCTACGTTATTTCTTTTCACGTTCCACTTTTTATTTTGAAAGGTCAGTCTCGGACAGTTTCTATCTCGGCTTGCAAACAAACGACAAGAACGTTTATTAGCAATATCTTTCGACAGCCGGTTATGTACCAACGAAAGTCGCTTTGAACGTTCCTTAGCGTCCCTCTTTCTTTAAGTAGTTAAAAGGTTGTATTTATTCTCATATTAGACAATCTAATCGTACTTGAATCAGTCTCAGTACGTATTTTGAACGTTTCCCTTCTTTATTTTTTGTAAGACTGCGATTTCGTTCTGGCACAATTTGGCTCTTTCATACGTAAGTTGATCATACGAGCTGAGTTTTTTTATGGACTTTGTGTAACCAATGTGTAAATAACAAACAAGTGAAAATTAAAAACATTCAAAACAAAGTAAATCTGACTTAAAAAAACGGACAAACAACAAATACAAAATAACTACAGTGGAAAACCTCTAAAAAGCAAATAAATAATATTACATTTATTTTAAGTCGACTGTGACATGTTGACGTTTTTCAATTGAATACAACAAATCAATTAAACACCTAAAGACAAAAGTATCATAATATAACATTAAAAGCTATAACACTCTTTCAAAATGAACTATACTAAAAAAATAAACAACAAATGAATAAAGGTAAAAAACAGTGGGAATGAATTATAAAATTTACTTAAGCTGTAAATATGTATATCGTTTACCACTTTGCAAGAGCTAAGTAATAATTATAAATAATACACAATAAATGACTAATAGGCTACAATAACCAAGGTCAAATTCTAGGAAGAGATTTCAAAACAAACAACACTAACAACGTGTTATCACACCCACTCGCAAAACCTAAGGCTTGGTGACAGTTTCATAAATTTTAATTGATGTGTTATTACTTCTGAGTAGCATGAATTAAACAATGAGTTAATAAAGTCGTTGAATAAACTTTGAGACTGTTACAATTATTGGAGTTTGTCAATTTACTCTACTCTCCAAAATAATGAGGAATTTTGTATAATAGGCCTACTCAAAATTTGCAAATGAACTCACATTTTGTTAAGTGCCAAATTAAAGGGAATAAAAGGCCAAATTAATGCGCTCACTTCATATTTCGTGGGTGACCCTAATCAAAATGGAGCCACGAATTATTTTTAAATTATGAATTCGCTTTTCAAGGTTAAAACGATAACTTAAAAGTCACAATTTAATATGTCAAATTAGAATAAATAATTTGTGTATTTTCTCCAGACTGTCTGAGAGAAGCATTCAATGTCAAACTGAATTTTACCAGTCTGCCAAAAGTGTGTACACTTAGGCACATTTAAATTTTCAAAAATAACCACTTAATGTGATATCAAATTAAAGAGATATTTAAGGCAATAAGTAATGGTACGAACAAGTTTTTCTTTTAAATTTATTAAAAATTATATTTCAAAATGTGGAGGACATTTTCAAAAAATTATATACAATTGTATTTCATATTCACATTTATTATATTGTTGTGTGTTTTTAGATTGAATATTTAAACTGGTGTCCTTCTACAGTTACAATGGTGCAGTCTTTGAAATAATCTGACGTTTTAACTTTCTTTTTTAAATCGTTTGATATTTCACACTCAAGTACATCGTGTACCACCAATTTAATTAGGGTTACCTAAAAATATTTCACGAGTGCCATTTCTTTTGTTTATGTCATTCAGTTTTGATGTCACAAGATGAGGGTGACCTTTGAAAATGTTGACTATCCAAAAATCCTCTTTTTTTTAAGAGGGGAAAAATCCAAACCATCATAAAAGAAATTTCATGTAACCTAGTTAATATTCCTAAAAGGGTTTGGCTTTGTTTAAGTCCATAGAAAAATTAAAGTTGAGAAGGGGGATTTTTAGCACTCTGTATATCTTCCAAAGTGAGATGAATAGTGAACAGTGTCTGAAAAAGTTAAAATAATTTGAGAAAATTAACTTGTTTGGTGTCTTTTATTATTCACGCTGGCTAAACTGTTACTTGTAGAATGTACATTACCATAGTATTATGTGAAAGACATGTTAGCAGTAAAAATGTCTAGACAACTAACTGTCCACGACGCTATATGAACATAATTTACAGATTACGTATTCTTTATTTATTATTATATTTCTTTTCTTTTTACAGTTTACAAAAAACTGTAGTTTATGATTAAAATACATCTTAATTCCTGAAATCTACCTCATCACATATAAGAAGAAAACAAGGCAAGCAATAAACTGATACAAGAAAACCTTATAAGATTATAAAGGAAGATAATTCCTTACAGTTTCAGGAAGATATACCGAAGTTCTACCATTTTCTTCAAAGTTGGGAATTAAACTTATTTATTTGCACTTTGCTTCAAACAAAAGGGTTTAGAAGTATTTCCCTTAGGGCGGTATAAAATTTCTAACTATAAACGGCAATATTTTTTATAATATTAGGTGATTTTACAGTTTTTTAAAAACTCTTTATATTTCTATCCTATTGATCCGATATTCCCCATTAACGAACTTGACTGAGATTGTCATCTATACAGTACATAATTTTGTATCAGTCTGGACAAATTTGTACAAAATTGCGGCAGTTGCCGTCTTTAAAAATGTGATATATATTAAAGATACACGATATTTACTATAAATGTTAAATATTTATATAATATATACTCTTGATCTGACTTTGGATTTGGGGTATAAAGACTTACAAACAAATTTTCCGGAAGGTATGACTCCAATAGCTACTTTTGTGTAAAAATATAAATATCATAGCGAAATAACAAAAATATACAACTAACCATTTAGGAGGATCTTTTATGTGCTCACACACAACTAAAAAAAATACAGGTATTGTACCGGTAATTTCAATATATTTGAAAACAGCGACAGATCAAATCAAATTGTATGACTATAACATACATAAAACTAATTGATCGAGCAAAGCGAGGTCTCCGTTTTAACTCGACCGTTCGGCATTTCGTCTGTGTGTCTGTTAGTCTCACGATTACGGCCAAACGCCTTGACCGATTGTCATGATTTTTTGCATGAATGTTCCTTATTTATAGTCCAAGCCATGTATATATACGGTTTTTTCCATTTTTCATTTTTGACCCCTTAAATAAAAATGGCGACCGCACCGTTTCTCTCAGTGTAAGCTTTTTTCCAAAGCATGTTTGTGGCTTAACCGTAAGTCGAATTTAAAAACTAATAGCATTTTGCCAGTAGCAAATTTGATGTTCAACAAAATTGTAATCTTGATTTTTTTCCGTATCTCTAACGGTAAGCTCACAAAATGGCCGCCAACTTAAAATTTGTTAAAAATCGTCCAAGTTTTTGTATTTTCACCATGTTTTTATACGTTTATTCTTTAGATATCTTCATAAATCCTTATAATTTTATAGAGAGGGAGTGAGAGAGAGCGCTACCTATTGTCTTGCACTTTCCTGCGCTTTGTCAGTGTGGTCGCTGTGACTGTGAGTGAGTTGTGGCGGGGGAGCCGAGATAAGGAGCCCGATTGTAGTCCTTTATCGAGTTGTAGTCCTTTACCAACTGCATTCTCTTATTCATTTTGTTTATTTGTTGCACTACTCAGTATTTAGAGTGGAGCTGGTTGTTTTTTTTAACTTTATTAACCCTAGAACTTATGGTGCTAATGTTTTTGCAACGCCAAGCCATTTCTGTACGTGTGCAAGCATATTTTCAAAAATTCGCCAAATATAGTAATTATTAACCAATCCAAAAAAAAAAAAAAAATTTCTACAGCTTTTTTGTAGAGAAAGGTTCAAAGAATTTATATATGCCAGTAAACAAATGATATATGTAAAATTTACAAAGTTATTAGCTCAAGAAACAAAAATGTTCAGTTACGAAAGGAAAAAGTTCAACTTTAAGACTACATAAAAAGTAGTAACTACTTTTGGAAATTTTTTTTCATAAATGTAAAAAAGTTTCGTAATTTAGTTCTAAATAGAACTGTATACAAATATTTATCAATTTCAAATTTCTTATTTTGAAAACACCAGTTTTTATGTTCCTACTACAAGACTGCTAACAAAACTAGGCCTGTTTTGAATAGTAATTTAGAATATATCCTTTGCCAAAAAATTACATATTATTATAAGAAAGTGTAGAGGATAAATCAAAGAATTGAACTTTATACTCGCAAATTATTATTTTATAAAAGTATTTGACTTAGCTTTACTTGAATTACAAAATGAGACGAAACAAATGAAACCTCGCGGCTATAAGGACACACAAAAAATTACCGTTGGACAGCGTGGAAAGTGTTGGTACATGGGTTGAGATCACTATCATGACGCTTTAACATCGTTTGTTTTTTTTTAATTATTTCTAATATTGGAATAGGATATGGAACTGTAAATACATTGTTAAGTTTTAGTTATTTAAGTATGTAAATATTTAATTCTATGTTTTCCCTCAATAACGCGATATTTTTAGCTACCTTATGCAGTATTAACCTAAATAAAACACAATGCCCCCTAAAAGAAAATTTTTAGCAGTTAAAGCACATGAAAAGAAAAAACGATAACTAGAAACCCCGGAATCGCGGGATTTGTAAAATAATGTTTCACTGGCTAAGCCTTCTGCTTACTTCCTTACTGGCACACTATTTTTAACCTAAGCTCAAAACCACATTAGTTAGTTCAAAGAGCGAGGTCTACTGTTCACAGAACTACTAGTAATATCTAGCATATATTTATATTTATTTATTTATTGCTCACAGTCTTTCAACATTTTACAACTTCGTGGCTCAGCTTTCCAGCCATTTAGCCTTATATATATCCCTTTCCCATAGCAAAATAACATTTCTTAAAATAACTAATAACTACAACACAACAAAACTTAACTTAATAACTTAATTTAACAACTAATTCATTTCACACAATTTAACGATTTCTATAAATAAATTCTATACATATTAACAATTTTAAATAATTTTATAAATAATAATTATGTACAAACGACAACATTTATCTCCATACTGTTATCCGCTAACTTATCTCCCTCATTCCATTTCTTTCTAATTATCGCCATGAACAACCCTACGTCCTTTAGAACCTTATAGTCATTGCTTCTACCAATAAATAAATAATTATTCTCCTCAGACATCCATAATTTTAAATGATTTCCAATTAATTTAGAACGTAATTTTTTTACTTTGTTGCAATTTAATAATAAATGTTGTGCTGAAATATTACCCCCGCATAGCCGGCATGCTTTCCCTTCCACATTCCCTCCCCTTAGCTTCCAAACTCCCATCCTCCACCAAGCTATTCCCCCTTCTCTCTCTTTCCCATATTCTAATATTTTGCCCTCCCAAAATCTCCCATTACTTTAACAAAATTTTCCAGCGATGATTTTTCCCACATTTGAGTTGCCAAAGTTTGTGTCTCAATATTTGTAAATTTATTTATAATCTGCTTTTTTATGAATTTTATTTTTAAATCAGAATTTTGCAATATCCATTCGAGGCCTATTTCCTCCATCTTCTTCTCTAATTTCCCTAACCAACGCGTGCTTTTTAGCTCAATTTGATATTGGAAGCATATCTGTTGTAAAACTCCACATTTCTCGTCCCTTAGCTTAACCCATAACTCCATACTCTTACCTAATAAATCAGCCTGAACCGGAAGAATGCCTAGTTCCCATCTCACGGCACAATTCGCAGCGCTTCTAGGCACATTCATCACAGCCTTAGCAAAATCATTTCCAGCTCCCTAACATTATTTTCGCAACTCTATATTTCCCCTCCATATAAATTCACCGATTTTACTAAAGAATTAAATAGGTTTTTCAATAGCGCCAAACTTATATTTGGTAATTTTTTTATTATTTTATTCATTGTTATAAACGCTGTCTTACCCTTTCCCTTTGCCATAGTTATATGATGGTTCCAAGCGCCATTGCTACTTAACCAAAACCCTAAATATTTTGTTTGTTTACCTACTTTCATTTCTTGTCCCCCATAGTGCCATCGGTCTGCTCTCGCTGGTTTCCCCCTTTTTTTGAAAACTACTATCTGGCTTTTCTCTACATTTACTTTTAAACCCCACGATTTACAATAATTTCCCAGTACACTTAAACCCCTCTGCAAACCCACTACTGACATCGAAGGTATAACAACATCATCGGCAAATAGCAGAATCGGTATCTCCGTTCCCTTTATAGACTGAGAGTGCGTGCCACCCTCAAGAATGTCCTCTGCTAGATCATCTATAAACAATAAAAATAATATAGGTGATAGTGTGCATCCTTGCCTAACCCCAACTTTACTTTCAACTTTCCCGCTTGTTGACCCCTGTGTTGACCTAATATTTAACTCTACGCTTTGATATATATTAATTAATTAGTTTATTAATGATACTCGCCGACATCCCTTTTCGTTTTAGTTTATGCCACATTGCCATACGAGATATTCTGTCAAATGCCTTCTCAAAGTCAATAAATGCAGTTTACAGTTTCCCTCTTTTTTGTTTTAATGATTTCTCTATTATAGTTTGTAAACACATTATGAGCCGTGCTTCTCCCCGCCCTAAACCCAGCCTGGTATGGTGAAATTTTGTTATAGACCTCAGCCCATTTGGTAATTCTGGACGCCAATATTTTTGTGTACACTTTGCTTAAGCTAGGCAAAAGATTTATACCTCTATAATGCTCCGGTTTATTAATACTCCCTTTATTTTTATAAATTGGACACAACAACCCGCTTCTCCAAACACTCGGAAATTTATTTTCGCCGAAACTGTTAAATAGTTTCAATAACATATCTAAGTTTTCGTCAGAAGACGCGAACTCTTTCCACGCCTCGGCCGGTAAACCGTCAACGCCTGCTGTTATAGGATTTACACAACCTAAAAAGATAGCCTATAAATACGATATGGAGCAAAAACTAGGGACTTTCCTAGATGCCTAACCTTTCCTTGTTGCACTTACGATAAGATATCTCGTACACACAGTTTTGACCTAGGTTTCTTAGAAAGCAATAACTTCGGTAATTATTATCTAAACGATTGCATGTCGTTCTTTGACCCCAATTTATCTGCTAAGTCGATGGCTTATCTATTGATATTTATTGTTTTCATTAACTAACCTGGTAACAATATTTATTTTAAACAACTTTGCGATTTTCTGTTGAGTTGTTAAATTTTGATTGACTTAAACTGTGTAAAGATATTGCTTAAAAATGTTTAGCTTAATTTCAGAGCTAAATTAGTAGTGTAATTTGATCAAAATCTATCCAAAATTTTAAGATTTAAACATTATCGTTTACAGTTAAAGTTAGTTCACAGTATAAAACTAACACATTTAGAATGACCTACCTTAATAACCAACTAGTTGTATCATGACTTTAAATCGCCATAAAACAGGAAAACCATAAATCTCAGTAATACATTCAAGAGTATCTAAAGGAGAAGGGAAAATGTATTTGTTGGCATTTTATGTATTTTCGCTGTGCCTTCTAAGATAAGAAAAACCGTGCTTTACTAAATGCTTATATTTCTGTCGCAGTTTTAAACTTTAGGCCTATTCAGTCACGTACGAAACTAACTTTTACTACTATTGATATATAGTAGGGCCTAATAATACAAATAGTGCTTTATTATAATTCAATATAAATCATTATTATTTTTTTATAAACTATAAACAACTTTTTATACAAAAAAGAGAGTAAACAAAAACAAACAAAAGCCTTTACCACAATTAGAGCAATTTTCTTTATACTGACTGCAAATGTACAAACAAATTAAAAAAAAACTACATTTATATATTCCTCTTAATTAATTCATTATACTAATTACAAGAATAACATAAAATAACAATAATAACATCCTCTATAATATAAATAAACACAATCCTTATTCTTCGGTTACTAATGCTATTCATAAAAGCATTATAAAAGGTCCAAAAGAAAAGAAATAAATAAAAAGACACAACCTCGCAGCAGTTAGTAAAAATATGTAGGAAGTATAATATAATATGTATACAATAAATCAAAAATAGTTCTATAGTGCGGAGTCAATAGCTGTAAATAATGCTCTCAGGTTTTGTATAGTCTGTATTGTTTTTCATTATGTAACTCCGTAAATGCAGTTTTAAAGACGATTATATAAAACTGTTGTTACGAAAGTACAATTTTGATTATTTATAATTTTTATTTGGAAAATAATAAAGAAAAGTTTCTGAAAAAGTAGGGTGGACTGGGTTTTGTTACGAAGTAGAATGAGTTGTTAGGCAATTTAGTTACATACACAAAAAAAATGTTGATAATTGTTTCAAAATAGCAGAATTGTATTAGCCAGCAACATTATGTAATATTACTGTAAAATAGAATAGATAGTTAAGCAATTAGGAATGATGGAAATCGCATTGAGTTGCATTTTTAAGTAGGCTAACATAATTGTAAGAAAGAAACTGGTAAAACTGAGAGGGGGAACCCAGGTTTTAAATAGACAGGACACATTAGAAAGAGGGTCTTTCTGGAAAGGTTCTAGGGTGGAAGAGAGGTCTTGGGAGACCGGAGGCTTCGGGGTGTAGACACCAGGGTGGGCGTCAAGAAGAGCCACCAGGACAGAGTAAAGGTGAGGACACAGTTTGTGAATTAAAGGGATAATTGTTTTACGTAAATTCTGCATATAGAGTCAGTTTCTGTGGGTTAATCTATTGGGAGTGTTATATTTATATTTAAAATAATTCATATTTGGGGAGTAGAAATTTTGTACTCAGTTTTGCCCGTAGTGTAAATGATTTAGACTAAGGTTGATTTTAGTTTTCACACAGAGTAGAATCAAATGTAATATAGTAGATCTTCAGAATAAAATATATATGTTTATGTATCTTTATATTTATGATATATCTGTATACCCTCTCACTTAAAAAGTTAGAGCCAAGCGAGTAGCCCACTCTGAGATAAATAGCGAAGAGCCTATTCATAATAGTTTTATTTTTGAATTAATTGCATTGTAAATTAACAGGTAGACATTATTTGTTACCTGGCTAAGTAGGCCTACATAGCAAAATGACGTATGCAACTACAGACTATCATAACAAATATATTAAACATTTTTATTTTGTTTGTAATCCACAGCTATGGAAACACATTTTATATTAGTGTAGTAACAAGTTTGAGCAGGTTATACTTTTATTAAGGCATAATATTTGTCAATTCACAGTATTGCGTTGTTTTATTTTATTAATTACAATAACGGGAAAACATTGGTGTAATATAAAGAAGTTTTGTAAGAGGGCAGTAAATTCCCTCACATTTAAATCTCAGTAAAGTACATTCTTCTAGATACTTATACGTACATATTAACTTGCAGAGTTATAGTTTTTTGTTTTGCTAATTTTTCTGTCTGTTTTCGTGTCTTGTTTATTCTCATGCCAAGGCAAATCTCACTATGTCACTTTCTATGTGACTAAACTCTTTTCTTTATTTTTCATTTATGTTTTTTTGTGGCCTAATTTTTTGTTTCTGATGTTGGATTTTGTTGTTAAATTCCAGATGGTTAGTTAATTTTTATAATTAAGATATGATTATGATGTACATACAAAAAAGGAGTAAATACAATTATTATTAATTAACTATTTCCAGTGATCTTACTTCAACAAAACTTGTAGGGCTCTATATGGTAACTCTATAATGCAAGAAATGCCTAGGTTATTTAGAGGACATTTCTTCAGTCTAAGTATTGAACTCGGTGAGAGTATCAACATGGGGAGACCGCTGTAGGTTATGTGTCGCTTGTAATCACTTAGGTTCTTTTTAATGGCCGTCTTGTGTTTGATTTTATTCATATTATACAGTGAATTTAGCTGAAAACTCCCGCGTATAATGTGTACACCTTATGATTTCCTGTTTCAACTGGATATCATGATTTTCGCCCAGTTTATAAGCATTCATAGATAAATTGTTAATTTACCATTTTTGTAACTAACAAATTACTGTATATATAGATGTTCAAGAACAACTTCGCGCGAATTATAAAAGTTTATCTTCTAAATTCGATGAAAGTTTGGTGAGACTGCAGATAGTTTTATAGAAATGTTTAGCAGTTTTAGTGGACCTATGTCTTAAAATATTAGTTTAAAGTAATGGGCAAAATTGGCATAAGTTAATGCAAAATTTTAGAAGATTAAATTTTTGTCTGGCATATTATATTTAAAAGCGATAAAAACTTTTATCTTCATATTGTTTCTGATCTAATGAATAAACTGTTAATCTATATTTCAAATCTATAATAATAATAATAACAGTGCTTTATTAGATAGCATTTTAACATAAATATCAATAACATTGTTATTTTTGCTCGGTTCTTACATTTTATATTGTGTGTACAATCAGACACACAATAGCCTATACTTTAATAGCCATTATCTTTAATGATCATCTGCCAGGTTGGTAAAGTTTTAAAAATCTATAAACTATATTAAACTTTTTTATAATTTTATAACCTATAAATATATACTATGTTATAGTCTACCTACACATGTTTTATTACACATATAAACTATTACAATCAGACATACATATTTACATTCATTCATACAGCAACACTACAGACACTCAAACAATTAAAAAATACGTCATTATATTTAAACAAACAACTTAATTAATAATAATTTTCCCCGGATATATTATTAGTAATTCTCCTCTTGTATTAATCTCCATCTATAATACCATGCTTGTTGACATTTTTGGAATGGCTGGTCGAATCGATTTTATTTAGATATTGCTCAAATTCATCCCTGGACAATAAAAAAACTTCCGAAACAACGTCTTCGAACTACCTTTAACACAGGAAAGCGTGCAACGAAATGGAAAACGTCCTCTTTTTCATATAAATTGAATATAGACCAACCGAAATTATCTCCCTCTGCCCATGGTCTATCGTTTAAGTATAATAATTCCCCCTACATTTTATAATCCATTTTATTGTTGAAGTATTTTTTTTTAAATTCGTTCTCGTACTTTTTAGTAGGCCTATCTAGTTCCAAATAATGTTTTTTTAAATATGAGGGCAGGCTGCTCATCGTAACAATCTTCTTTACTGCGACATTGAATAGCTTCCATAACAGCAAACATCTGACACTTCCACTTACCTAAGCTAAGTCTGATATTCTTTTATGAAAAATCAAGGTATGTTTGTCTGATAATATTTGTCATTCCTAAACCAAAACAAGTTCTTGGCTGTGGCCTCTTTTGTGAAATAGTTTGGAAGCCGCTCCCCCTCATCACATAATCTATATGTAATTTAGAAGTATATAAAAACGATTTGTCAAATTTATATATTATATGGTTTTATTAAACAGTTTATAAAGGAGTATAAAATATAAATTAATAGTCTTTCTCAGTATTAACTAAACTTTACAATAAAGTAGTTTTAATAACCTTAACCTATCACAAATTAACTGTTTCTAATTATAAAATTAGCATTAAAAAACTGAATGTTGACTTGCGCTACTCTTAAACCACAGAATTTAGAAAAGGGTATCAGAAAATGTTATTTTTGTACTAAAGGACATTCAATTTTTAGCCGGGGTGATATTTATTTTACAAAAAAA
>JAGFPH010000353.1:497080-515228 GCA_018207615.1 Philaenus spumarius
CAGTTTGTTTTAAACAAAATAAAAATAAATATAGTCATCATTATCAAAAAATTATGAAATGTGATTTTTTTATTTTGTACTTATAAGGGCACTTTCCAATCTTTTTTTTTTTTTTAGATTAAAACCCTATTGATGTATATTTCTGGAGATCTACCAGGCCGATTTTAGTGCGGTTTGTTTAAAATAAACTAAACTATAGTCATTATTATCAAAAAATATGAAATGTACATTTTTTTTATTGCTATACTTAAAAGAGTAGTTTTTGAATTTGTTGGTTTTAGGTTAAAACCATATTGACACATAGTTCTGGAGATTTTAGAGTGGTTTGTTTTAAATGAAATAAACTATAGTCGTCATTATAAAAAAACTATGAAATATTATTTTTTCATTTGTGTACTTATACGGGCACTTTCCAGTTTTTTTGGTTTTATTTTAAAACCCTATTGATACCTATTTCTCTAAATCTATTTGGCTGATTTTAGTGTGGTTTGTTTTAATTCAAATAAAATAATCATTATTATCAAAAAATTATGAAATGTTAAATTTTTTTTATCAGTGTACTTACAAGAGCACCTTTCCAGTTTTTTTGGTTTAGGTTAAAACCCTATTGATACCTATTTTTGGAGATCTACCCGGTTGATTTTAGTGCGGTTTGTTTGAAATAAACTTAATTATAGTCATTATTATCAAACAATTATGTAATGTTCATTTTTTTCCATTGCTATATTTAAAAGAGCAGTTTTCTAGATTTTTTAATTTTAGTTTAAAACTATATTGATACCCATTTCTCTAAATCTATTTTGCTGATTTTAGTGTAGTTTGTTTTGATTGAAATAAAATAGAGTCATTATTATGAACAAATTAACATGAAATATTAACTATTCGTTAATATATTTATCTGTGAATTTTTTAGAGGATCTTGGTTTGAAATTATATAACTCTATTTATACCTATTTCTGCAGATTTTCAGGGTTTATTTTAAATAGAAAACTTCCGATTTTTTCAGCCGACCTCGGGAGGCTTTTTTTACTAGTTAAAGTACATAATTTGTTATTTTGCTCTAGAAACTTTATATTTAATTCTAAACAAAGTTATACATTGGACAGTACCTAAGTTATAAAGCTGTTTAGTTTTTTTCCCTTTCTATTTACAAACATATGTGCATACTACCAACTTTTTTATGTTTTAGCTTTAAAATTCAGATAGCTTTCTTTTTTATGCTTAACAATACAAGATAATGAACTAACCAAACTGTGCTTACTATGGTTATAGATTGCCAAGATTATGAAAAATATATAAACAATGGAACATCTAGTGATGCTAGACATTTTCCAAATGATTTGTCATTTAACCCTGAAGAAAAAAGTCGCTGCAGTCTACCTATGCCGCTCATTGTAGGAGGACATAAAACACGCAATGGAGAATTTCCTCACATGGTAAGTTTTCAATACTTTAATAGATTTATAAAGATAAGATTGATAACAAAATTAGAGAAATATACTTATTTAAAAAAATCTTAAGTAAATAAATTAAAAGCCCTTGAATGACGATGTTATTACCTAACATATAAATATAAAAATAATATTAGTATAGAAAGTGTAGAGAGCAGTGAGATTGGAAGTATCCCAACCCGAAAGTGAAGAGAGCCTCAGGGGAGAACAAAATTTAGAAGATAAGATGAAATAAGTATTTGTAAATGGTTGAGTTATATAAGTTAAGGAATTTGGTTGAGTTGATTTTCAAGTTTTGTAAATTTTTGTGCTTTTGATATACAATTATTGTTATGAATTTTATGAGAATCAATAAGAGAAACTAGTAAATTTTATTTAAGTTAATACTACAATGTATACATTTTAGATGCCTGGTTTTTATTTGTAAATAAACATGGATGTTATACAAGCAAAGTAATATATCATTGTGTCTCCCTTGTCTACCGTTTCATAGAAGGATATAGACTACTATTAATAAAATATTAAAGATTGAAGTTTGGCATCAGAGAAAATATGTTTTTTTAAATAGCTTTCAAATACGTTATTTAGTAAATGTAAAAATATTAAAATAATAAAAATAAACTTTGCAATTAAAAATTTATTCAAAAATACTACAAATAATATTCTAACAATCCATGCTAACGCTGAACTCGACTTCGAAAAGAAGTCTCACCCTTAGTTCTAAGATTTCTTTCAAGAGGATCCCAATCTTGGGTAGTATCAAATATCAAGGTAAAAATAGTATCGTCGCAAAAAATGGTGATGAGAATAAAAAGTAGAATCACTAATAAAACTGATATGTTTTTTAAGCACATTTGCCATTATTTTTTTAACTCTAAATTAATTAGTAATAGTTACATTTTAAAATTATTAAAACAAATTAATAATAATTTTTCTGTTGCTGCAATTATGAATTATTAAGTTATTATATTTTCTTTTGAAGTTTAAATTAAAATAGCAAGTCAATTTTGAATGTTTATGTTATTTATGTAAAACCAATAGATATATTATATCATAAAATTAAAATTGTTTCAAACATAATTATCTTCATATTTACAGAATCCTTTCATACTAATGAGTTATAGTTATATACAATAACTAGGGGAAACCCCCTGCGTGCGCTGTACACCAACCCCGTTGGAATCTTCTATAGACATAATCATGTTATCTTTTCTTTAAAATAAAGGTGTAGGATTAATAATAACCCCAAAGCTAAGATGGTAATAATGTTAAATGTTCAAATCAAACTATTTTGTATATTTTATAACATCAGTTTTAATAAAGGTTAAAAGAACCGGCAAGATTCAGGTCTACACTTTAATAAAAACCTAACCTAAAAGTTAGAAATACAAATAATTGCATCAAAGTTTGAAATCAGCTGTTAATGGAAATATTGGAGCAAACAGCTATTTTATCTGTTATTTTATTCAATTGGTTGCTCTGGTAATAAATGTAAATACATGTGTTGGTTCATCAGTCTTGGCCAAACCTAAGATTTTTTTCCGACTAAATTTACAAATATTGAAATAAAAAATGTTTTTAGCAAAATGAATTATAGCCTATGTTACTCAGAGATAGTGTAGCTTTTTATTAGTAAAACTATTTTTTCAATCGGTTCAGTAGTTCCAGGTATGTATAGATAATAAAGTCAGGAAACACCCCTCTAACTGTTTAGTGATTGGGTACAGAAACCCCAAATTCACAAAATGTTTATAAGGCACACCTGGTGACAAAAACATCCCCTTTTTTAGAGTTAAAGATGTCTTCTTTGAGTGTAATATATTTGTTATTTTCCTTTTGCCATTTGGTATTTTATTCAGAAAATGAGATTTGGCACACCTGTTAATACTGAACATCTCATAGGCAGTTTTATTCCATTTGCTCAAAAATTGTAAAGACCAGTTCGTTTTTTTAAATTTCCAATTGAATGTTTTGTACATAATGAACTTATGTATCATGAAGGAACTAACACATTTTATAAAAATAAATTAAGAATCTTACAAACAAGTATTTATTA
The DNA here is from genome assembly GCA_018207615.1 of Philaenus spumarius. NCBI lineage: Eukaryota > Metazoa > Arthropoda > Insecta > Hemiptera > Aphrophoridae > Philaenus > Philaenus spumarius. Next base: position 500,588 of record JAGFPH010000353.1, read on the forward strand.
TTTAATATAGAAAACTACTAGAGCTCCTATATCCAGCATATCCATATACTGGAAGCATATCCAGCTCCTATTCCATTAAAAAATAAGTGAATATTCTATTTAAATACGTCGTAATTACTCTAAATCAAATAAATGTTTAGTAACTTAAAAAATATTAAACTAAGTTGAAGAATGAATACCGATGTATACATGCAACTTCTACAATTCTCAAATTTATTTACCTTGCATTAAATAAAATTAGCTAATTTCGCACTACCCCTGGCATTAGTCAAAATCTTCATAAATGAAATGATATGTTTTGCTATTGATAAATATTTATAGGAAATACATTCTTGTAGCTGCTCTTAACTTGTTAAAACTACAACCAAGGGTTTATAATGTATATTAATCTGGACACAGAAATAAATTCCAAATAACCTATTTAAAAAAAATGTAGAAAGTATAAGATTCTATTATATAAGTAATTCTCAATTGAATTAAATAAGCTTGGTTTTATCTCCCAGAAAAGACCATACACCCAGAGAGCCCACTGACTTGTTAAGAGGTGTTAATGCCAAAATCTATAATTATCAAGACAATGCAATGTGACTGTTTTCTACATGTAAGAAGTGTTGCCAAGTAAACAGAAAGTATGAAACAGAAGGGAGGTCATCTACTTCTTGTGGAGTAGCTCCATTTAACTGGGCAATATTGGATACTGTACTTGTTATTAACTCAAGCCCTTTACACTTTCTTATCCCATTTGTATATCTGTGTATAATATTATATACTGTAGTTTTGCAGTTCACTTGTATTTTACTAAAAAAATGTTTAGACAATTCTTAAAGTACCTTGTCAGAAAATATTGTAACAAATCCTATATTAGTGTATAAAGTATGCTTCACAACTTGTAGATATTTTATTTTCTTAACCTCTTTACCTACCTGCGAAGACAATAAGCCAAATCCCAGTAAGTACGCTTGAACCTGCAAATCGTGTAGGTGTTCCTAACTGTAGCAACTTGGACCACCTGGCTAACCACTACGCACCACCGCTTCATTGGTATTTGTTTTATAATTTTAATACCAATACTTGTTTATAAAAAACACACATTTTTAATTTCAGGCTGGTCTAGGATTTGATCGAGGTCACTACATAGAATTTTTGTGTGGAGGTTCACTCATTAGCCCAAGATTCGTGCTCACTGCAGCTCACTGTGCAAAAACTAAATGGTAAAAATTTATTTATTTTTAAAAGTAAGTTTATGAAAAGAAAATTGTTTTGTAGTATGCAGAAAATGAGGTAATACACAATTATATTGGAAACCAAATTTATTACAAGATCTTGACATTTATAGCAGACTACGCTATAAGTTTTGTTTTGTAAAACGTTATCAAAAACCCTTTTTAAATTAAAAAAAAATGTTTACAAGTCTGTAACCAAATTTTCCATACAACAAATCAAAATTCATCTGAGTTTTTAGGTAGTGCAAAGAGAGCAGATATTTTAAAATTGTATATTTTTCAAACAGAAACTAGATTTATTTTATAAATGATGGTTATTAGGGGAAATCCAGTGATGGTGCGGCTTGGTGTAAATAACTTAATTCGAGATGGTGGACAAAACATCGATGTAGAAAAGATAACTGTGCATCCAGATTATAAACCACCAGCTTGTTATAATGACATCGCTTTAATAAAAATTGTAGAAGGTGTAAAACTTGGACCAAATTTAAGACCGGCTTGTTTACCAACTACTGAAACTACAGCTGATGAACCGAGGCAATTGGTAACTGCAACAGGATGGGGCAGAACAGGCTATGGTAAGTATATACCTAGACAATATTACTAGTTCTAGGTTATTCAATGATTTACGAGTTAATATTCTTACATATATAATTTTTAACATCGATCTAATGAAATTCACCTTATCAAAGTTTTAATGTAAGGAAAAATCATTTCACGTCAGGCTAAGACAGATTTCAAAGTTCATCCTATTTACATCCATAATCTAAGCATTAAACAAATTGGCCTCTTGCTATGAATTATTACAGTTATATAAAATAAGTTACAGACAAAAGATTTTGAGAGTATTTAGAAGATGTACAATTTTGAATGGGCTCGATATTGTGTCTACTAAGGTAGTAATTTCTTGTTCTCCAAACTCATTTTGGCTCCCCTATCAATAACAGTTGGTCCTATCAAAAACTATTTAGTACACAAGTTTTAAATAATGTTTAGGAAGTTTACAATAACTTTGAATTGGTTCGATACTGCACCTACTAAGGAACCAAACAACCTACCTTGAGGTAGTTAACAAATTTGTTCTTCAACCCTTATTCCATGAGGTAAAAGTTGTTAAAGAAAAACTTTTAAACAAAATTGTCACTATTACTCTTAGGAAGTATAACTTTTAATGGATGAATTGAACTTTCAATTTCATATTGATGGAGTTATAGTGATTTTTCAGCTTTTCAAAAAACCTTCTCATTTCTTACCTCTTGGTCTGATTTTGCCCATTAACTAAATCAACCGAGACTTTACATCTATGTATTTCAAGTATAAGTCTGACATAATTTGTGCCAAATTAAGATGGTTATCGTGTCCATGTAAAAATTATATACAGAGTGTTTATAAAGGCCCTTTAACCCCCTTTGGTATTTTCATTACTGACAATAAGTTACACAAATTTTGTTATATCTTGCGTTGCAGAACAGGACAAATTTGATTACATATCTGGCCCTCTATTATTTTTGGGGGTTTGGGAAGAGGAAAGAAGGTTAACTGTAAAGGTATGTCATGTAATACACCGTTGGAAAGCTTGTTAAAAGGGAAACAGAATGGCACAAACTAGAGCTTAGCAGCTAGCTTGGTTTCAAAGTAATGGACAAAGTTCTGAAAAATTATATTTTATTATAACATCAAAACAGGTTATGCAATCTATACATATAATAAAATTGAAGTGTCTGTGATTTCAAAATATAAGCTTTTTTCTAAGCTCATATGGTTGGTTATTCACACATTACTAAAACCTAAACTCCTATTTATAAATTTTTTGTCTGTCTGTCCGGGCTAATCTCCAGAATGGCTGAACTGATTTTGACGAAACTTTCATTAACATATGTAGAGGACTTTTCAGAGAATATTTTTTATTTCAAAAATATTTTAAAAATGTTAAAATTGTGGACAAATGTTGGGGATATTGCGTGCCTATTTTGATCTATGTATTAAATTATGTACAGATCACACCTACCCCTACCACCCAACTTAGATCCAAGTGTCTCTGTCCTAATCAATTATCATTTCTGTAAAAATTGTTATTAAATATTATGAAAAAAATTAGGTATTTACTTCGGCTTGCATTAGAATGTTGAAGTATTATTGTAGTTTGCATTGGCATCATCATATTATGTTACTACAGCTGTTGGCGAGCAAAGCAAGTTAATATTAGGAATAAGTAGGTTCTCAAGACAAGATAACATTTAATGATAGAAATATTAAAAAGAGATTCAAATTTTGCAAAACATTAAATTAAGAAAATCACATTAAAATTTAAATTAAATATTGTATGAAACTGCTACATTCTTGTACAGAGTTTATTGAAAATATTCTCATTTACACAATTTTGTATTTATGATCAGTTTGTACTTAACCATTGCAACAATAATAAGCATAATTATTTCTGAATGAAATAAAATACAATAGCAGCCACCATAAATTTCATATCAATCTTCATTCATTTATTACAATAAAAGGATGTACATTTGATTTATGTATCACAAGTTATTGTTGTTATCAAATCTAAGTATTTTGGACGATTAAATTGTAAGTTCAATTAACTGGCTGTGTATTCTTTACAATATTTTATTTTGTTTATAATGTATTCTAAGATATAGTTACAGAATAACTTGGTTTCCTTAATTGTATACATTTTTTAGTCCCCTATTTTATATAATGCGATTGATTCTTTCAACTCAATAATAGGGTGAAGTCACAGATTATAATTATTTTAGGTGAAAAATCGCTTCGGCGCAGTATTTAAATGCTATGATTAAAAAAATGAAAGCACTCTGCTATATATTGTTCTTTGACTTCAGTACACATTTTAAACCCTCTAAATATTTCTGCCTCGCCCTATACTTTGGTAAATTTTCAGAACCTTTGAGAATGCAAATACTTTACACAACTTAATTGTAATTTTTAGGCAAATTTTCAAGCCCGAATCTGCTAAAGGTTACTTTGCAAATTGTTGGAAGACAAGAATGTGAAAAATCATTTGTTAATGGTGACACAGCCAAACGACTGGCAAATGGTATTGCTGAAAATATGATATGCGCATCTGGATACTTGAAATCTTCTCATGATACTTGTCAGGTAAAAATGGTATAATTATAATAAATTCCTATATTCACATTTTTAACCAATTTAACAATGAGGTTGATAGTAAATTTGTTAGCATTTACTGTCTGTAAAAAGTTACCTCTCCTTCTTATTTCTGAAATTATTAAATCTAACTCGGAGATTTAGTAGCAATGTTACTATTGGAGTTTCTGTTATTTGCTAAGTTTTTCAAAGTAATATGTTTCAAGGTACCGTATTGTGTTTAAATCAAACATTTTAAGTAATATATTATTTTAAAACACTCGATGTGTCAAGAAAAATTAGACAGTTAAAAGTCAACAGTAATCTTTAATTTCTAAAAATTCTATTATTGAACTTTTGATAGTTTACAATGTTTCAAACCAAAATCAAGTTTAACCCATTAGTGAAGAATCATTAAAACTAATGGACTAATTAGGCGATAGTCTGTATTAGTACATAGTTGCTATAGGGATTGCTGTTATATTGCTAGTGAAAGCAAACTTATTAATTTCAATCTTACCTTAATCACAGAGGTTGCATATGTATATTTGAATAATTAGTTGAAGAACAAGCATTGATGAGTACCAAAAATAGTTAACTAAAGGACATAAATTCATAATTATTATTAAAGATAAAATATAGTAAAAATTTAGAACAGTTTTTACTTTAATTTTCTACGTGCAATGTGTAAGTTTATCGCCGTAATACCCTTTACACTTTCTCTTTTTATTTTAGGGAGATTCAGGAGGCCCTATTCAGGCTCTGCTTCCAAACAATGATTGCATGCATCAGATAGTTGGGATCACATCTTTTGGAAAACTATGTGGAACAGGACTTCCTGGAGTGTATACTAAAGTATCTGCTTTTCTTCCGTGGATTGAAGATATTGTATGGCCATCTTGATATGTCTTCCAAATGAACAATATCGTTAAAATTGCCTTACTGGTGGACAGTTACACCTATCAAATCGTTATCTTGTTGTTTAACTATATTTTTAGCTATCAATAAGTAGCATAAATTTATCCTTTCATTCTTTTGTGATTTTACTTTTAGTGACTAAGTATAATCATTTCAATACCGACAAAAGAAAACATTTTGATTTATTTATCAATACTTTTTTAAACAATTTTAAAACAATCCTAGTCAACTAAACGGAGAACTTGCCATGCATTTTATCTGTTGTGTTATAACATGTGTTTTATGATAATAAATCTGTAATTATTTGACTGAATACATAATTGTAAAAATATTTAGCGTTATTACTATCAACTTCTTTAAATTTAATCTATTATTAAGATGTAAATTTTCATTAAAAAAAATGTATTTTAATAAAAAGTGTCTACTGTAGAGTAGGCAGTAAAAGAAATATATAATGAGATGTATTAGCTTTTTTTCAGTAGCAACAGCTGCCCATAGTAATCTCTGGTCATAGTTTGCACTAACTGTGGAAGCCTATTATGAAGTACCTTCCATCTGGCGGATTTATAAAAATGTTTTTTTGCTGATGAATTTGCCCCAAAAACCCAAAGTTTGGATTAATTTTCAATTAAAGCATATTTTTTAGTAAAAATAAAATGTAAAATTTCTTGAGGCACACGCTGCGTCACACAACGTGGTATACAAACCTATATTACCTGACACAAGCCCTGTATTATTTTCAAATACTGAAAATAGTTTAATTACAATATAAAATAAATATATTCAAAAGAGACGAAATAAATGAATAAATTTAAATAAGTTGTTTACTATAAATGTTACAAATATCAACATGACTAAGACATGCAAAAAAAGGTTAGATGTGATCCAAACAAAAATTTTTAAAAAAAGACAACACAAATTTTAATCTTTTAGTTAAATTTTAATCTGTCTAAATGAAGTGTATAAATTTAAATAAGTTTTTTTAGTATTAATGTTCAAATCTGAATAGTTAAAGAAACACTTTGAATCGGGAACGACCGGTATCACATGAAAGAAAACTCCTTCTGAGAGCGAGACAGCAACAATTCCTGTTCGACAAGTCTACAGCTTCTCCTACCCGTATAACCGTTCACGTCTTCCGCCACATAGAAGGCTTCCCCAAAGATGCATATGTTGAGTCTTTCGCACCGAACGTGTTATCCAGAAAAGACACAATAGTTTGAATTTCAGGTCTAAAGAACTAATGTAATCGAATTTTAGCAACACACTAAATGCAGCGAGTACACAAAAGAAAGTTGGTGTGTAAAGTTGTTTGATATCTTTCAATTGTGTTAAGTAATAATTATTTAATCAAGAAATTCAACATAAAATCTTTTACTACAATGTGGAAATAGTAATAAAGTTCTTGCCACAATCTAGTAAGACTGGAGTAATGGTTTTAATAGCAGGTTAAATTCTGCATCTCAAATTGGGTTGGTTGTTAGGTAGTGGTGGCACATATACACAAACTTTTATGAAACTCCGCAGAAAGATAATGCATTGTGTCAGATTGAGTTGTCATCTTAGAAAACCCTTGTCTCCAATGACCAAGCCGACATCATTCAGCCATTTCCACACATCGTAATGAATCATCTAGTTGACAAATAGTGTTTTCTAGTCAATTTGGTAGTTAAGAAAAGAACCAAGTTTGCAGCATATTGAGATATAAGAAATTCCGGTTACTCTTCTTTAAAAGAAAACAATGCACTAAGAACGTACTCGAAGTTCAGAAAACATTATATTTTTCAGATAACCCTCTCGCATTGTAATGTTCAAGCAGTTTTTCTGACCCCTAGAAATGTTTTGTTCCCTTGACCACTATGGTGCTGTTACTTGTCGATAAAATAACACAACTTAATAAATCTTTAATACTTAGATGCAGTTAGTGTTTCATACTGTCAACATTGGCATTAATAATTTGCACATTTCCTTTAGAGTTTCAGCAGCTCTTCACTTCGGAACTCGAGTCGGGCCTTCATCGTAGCTCCGGGATCCCTCTGCCAGTGCTGTTTAGGTACGGGTCAAGCTGCTCTGCTGCCGGCCCAGTCTCAGGGAATGATTTTCTAACGTTTCTTCTTCTGTTCCAGCCAGTCAACTCTTCACTTCGGAACTCGAGTCGGGCCTTCATTGTAACTCCGGGATCCCTCTGCCAGTGCTGTTTAGGTACGGGTCAAGCTGCTCTGCTGCCGGCCCGGTCTCGGGGAATGATTTTCTCTCGTTTCTTCTGTTCCAGCCCGACTTCTTCACTCGTTCTCTGGATCGTGTCTTCATCGGAGCTCCGGGACCCCAGTATGCCAGTGATGTTTTAGGCATGGATCTTGGATCCCGTTGATGGCTGGTCTCGAGTAGACATCTTCAAGACCGCCACCGCTACACCATTAATGAGATTTTGTTATGTTTCAGATTGACTCTTACAGTCATTAGGGATATTCCCTAGACGCTGTTACTCCTCCCCTGTGAGCAGTTTGGGGAGAGGTGGATGGTTTAGTGGGTAGTGGGTCCGCGCGGCAGCGGATCGAGTCCCACAGTACCTCTCAGGCTGGCTGAGAGGTCTCTATAAGATTCCTCCCCTTCAAAAAAAAAAAAAAAATCAACATTCTCATCTCACACAGACTTCTCATTTTTTTACACATACTTATATCTGGTCGTGTTGAACTGTCGATACCAACAAAGGTTCATGATTAAATATTTTTCAACATTCATGTTTCTTTGTCAGTCATCGCCGAAGTTTTCAGTTCAAATAACTGTGGTGCATAAGTAAATATAATATAGTAAAACCTGCAAAATATACTACATAAAATAAACTTAATATCTTCAACTAACCATTACCAATAACTACGGCAGGAATATAATGGTGGTAAAAGTAGGTGCCAGCTCCCAAACAAAGTATTAACAATTTAGTAATAGCCATAAAACGAAACACTGTCTCACAAGGATGTCGACCAATTGTAGTTTTTCTACTGAGTATGTAATAACCTCAGCAGTACTTTTAGAAGTACACGGGAGGTATTTTTCAGCAACTATTCCAAAAATGTCTTGGTAATAGTAATTATAATATAGACTTAAAGAGTGAATATTCGGGTCGACAAAGAACTAAATGAACCTACAAAATCTTGTGATAATAGACTGTGCCCAAAGTGTAATTTGTGATATTAAGGCCAAAACATTTATCAGGGAGTTCTTTAGTTTATATCTTAATTTGTCTGTCTTAAATTTATTTCAATTCAATTCAAAACTGATTTTTGTATTTAAAATTTGTCTCCTTTTCTAAATTTTTAACTGATTTAATTTTATTTGATTTAAATTTGATTTGTATTTAAAATTTTTGTGATGTTTGTTTAGTACATGATTGTTATTTATTTTAACTTGGATTATTAAATTTATCTTGCCAGGTGTCATGTTTGTCTGGCTTTCATTTTCACCCTTAACCTCTGAGTTTGATCTTTGCATGGCTTGCAAGAACTTATCTGCAGTTATTATGAAGTAATTGTCTTAATGTTATTTTGATTATCAATTGGAAGTAATTTTGCAATACATGATTGTTAATTTTTCATATTTATTTCCATTGACAATACTAATAACCTTACAAGCAGTCTATAACTATTCCGCCTAATTCATTAAATGTTTCCACCTCTAGTTTTGTTTCGCTAGTTTGATTGTTAAAATGAAAGTCATGTTAATTTAAAATACTTTATTTGCTTTACAGTTTTGAATTTCTTTTAAAAAAATGAACAACAAACAACACATAAGTATATTGGTGGTCCTATTTATAAACAACTGACTCTATAAAAATGTAAATTATAAACTGACTCATGACACTGTCAAATATACATTTATTGACTTAGTACAAAACTTGTTTAAATTAATTAACGTAATTAATTAGTAGGCAGTTTTGTTTCAACCTCAAAGTTTCATTTCAACATTTCAAGGATTTCATCACATTTTGAATTTCTGCCATCTTTATGTTTCTGAAAGAAAACAAAAATAATAGCGTTAACACTAATTAAATACAATTATATACAACTATTACAATTCCCTATTGGTCGGCAAAGATTTACAAAAATATTACTAGATTTTTTGATTTTCCCAGCTTTTTCTTTTTTCACCACTTTTCTTGGATAAAATAAATTTACAAAACTTTCTGCACACTAGAGTAATATGTTTAATTCCCTTAGGATGATGCTGTACTTCAATCCTATAGCTTTTTTCTTCTTTCTTTTCACATGACCTTTTCTGATGTAGTTTGAACTTACACACTCTGTGTTCAACATTTTAAATGTGTCTGTGCTTGTGTTGTGTTTAGTTATTAACCCTAGAACTGACATGGTTAAATGAAATTTTATTATACCAAATTGTAGAGAATAAATGATAGAATTGAACTGTAAGATTGTAAATTACAAAAAACCTTACATTTTCTAATCAGATACAACAGAACGAACAAAAGTGTATAAACTTTCCACGATTTTTACCAAAAATCCTATAAACAAAGTTGTATAATGTTGAAGAAATATTTTTGTAATTTTTTTTCAAGATATAAAATAATTGTAGAAAATAGTTATAAAGAGAAATCTGTAGAAAAAATATCATACACTTAAAAAAAACCCGCATTGCGATCACATAAGCGTAAATCTGTCAAATTTAGGTTAGGTTAGGCAGATTGCTAAATATTAGTATTATGTCTAAAAACCACTACCGGTATATATCTTTGTAACATGTATAAATAACTAAACTAAATGTAGATTTTTGCTAGTAGATTATATAGTTGAGGCTATTAGGCTACCAGCAAAAATGAAAGAACACTGCTATCTATTAGAAAATATTTCACAATACTTTATAAATATGATTTCACTAAAAAACACAATAACACATTCTACAATTATTCATTTATAACTGTAGCACAATATAACACAGTTTTATAAACTATAAACACTTTCAATTCACTAAAATATCAAGTGGAAATAAAGCTAAGACGTGAAGGCTTTCAGAATGGCTTTATTGTAAATTCGATATCTCGCAACCTAATACAGCCACAGCTGATACCTAGACACCACTTGAAAGATAAAGGTCTGATGAATTCAATGATGTGAAGATCTTTGTGATAATTGACATCTGTGAGGAGTTTCAGACCGTTGGAAATGACCTTCTCAATGACGTGACTTAGCGCGGAAAACAGCTGCTTTACATACTATAATTTTAAATCAAAGATCACGTATGTAAATATTCGTTTTACGTATTACTTTTACGTATTAAATAACTGAATATGCAAATTCTCGCAATGTTTGAGCTTGTTGCGTTCTACGGCCGAGAGAGCGTAACAAAGTGCAGTCTGCCATCTACAGGGTTAAAAGTGACATTTGCTAAAGATTAACAAGTCGTTGAAATACATCTTATGGAAAGAAAGAAATAAGTAAGAACAAAGATCTCAATAAGGACTGATTTCAGCATTGCCCAAAAGTAGGTAATAATTGAAGCCAGTTTAAACAATTTTGAAATTTGATCGTCCATGTAATCCATGTGCCATTTCTACTCCTATTAGTACTTAAAATTGACAACATATGTGCCAGCTGTCGGCAGTTAGTTGTTGTGTTGTTTGATGGTCCAACCTCAGTTTTCTTTTGTTCATCATACACTTTAGTCATCATCAAAGATTTCAATGTTGCCTTTACTGTTTAAGAGAATACAGTAGGAGTTTCCCTAAACAGGAAATTAGTCAAAGATCATTAGAACAGTAACCTAAAAATGTTATGTCTTGAAAAGTGTTATATTTTGAGAAAAGCTAACACTATTTAAGATATTACAACCATGGAAATTAAAGTAGCCTAGTACAATACCTTTGAGTAAAAAAAAGACATCCAAACCATGTTGGAATTCATATCTGTCCAATAAGGAGTTTTCCCGTAAAATGTGTGTATAAGCGAAAATAGATAAATATCAGCATGAATTCTGGATTTATATCATTCTGCTATTTTAAATTAATTTTAATTTTTACAAACTTTATTTTAAACGAGAGCAATTTTCTTAATCTATTACAGATGTATATGTATTAAAACCTTAAAAAAGTGTTTATATTAAAACTAGGGGCTCTGCCCCTGGACGCTCCGCGTCCCAACCCCGGCTCGGCCTTCGGCCTCAGATGGCTGCTTCGCTTCGCTCGCAGGTGGAAAATTCGATAAAGAATCTCGTTAATCTTTTGCTCGTTTGTACATAGGTGACCGAGCATAAATTAGCTGTTTTATTTGGCAGCTGACTCAAACTCATTAAACATTATCTCCATAAGATTAACATGGGAAATTTGAAGGATTGTATACCGGGGCTCCTTCTCGGGTGAATAGCGGCTGAACGGATGATAATATATAAGACTTGACATATCTGTGAATGATTATGTTCAGTTTTTGATCCAAATTAGCTGTTTTATATATAATAGGTTTGTAACAACCAATGTTTGAATTGAATTAAAATATAGTTAGCATTTTTCGTTGATTTTTGTTTGTGTTTGTTTTTAGTTTGTCAATGTAACCTCAAAAAGGTAATACTACATTTGATACTGATTTGATCCAAATCAGTTGTTGATCAAAATCAGCTGTTTTAAGCTTTTCATACGAACAGCTGTTTTTGTGTCCTTGATAAAATCAAAAGAAATATTTCTTCTTCTTCCTTAAGATTGACCTTCCATAAGATTAACATTGAAACTTTGAGGGCCACTGGGGCGTAGCCCTAATGTCCTAGGACTTCGGTAAATGCTTGATGACATATCTACAGGTAATAAGACACATTTTAAAACAAAAATCATCAAAATCGGTCCATTAGGAGAGGCTGGGCTATTGGAAATAGGTTTTGACCAAATTCTTTTAATATATATAGATATATTCCATTCATAAAAAATATAAGGTTTATCTAGTTTCCGAAAACTTTTACTTGATACTTGGATCATATAGATTTTTTAGGTTTCAATAGGTAAATAATCCAGAAATGCTACAATCATAAATTATGGAATAATGTGTTTGTAAAAACACTGGTTAAGACCACTAGAATATGGCAAATTTTGGGAACCACCCTTTGAGTAAACTTAATTACATTTATTGTTGCAGATTTTAATTTGAAATTTTTAATGCACTCTTAAGTTTTGCTTTTTTACTTTCTCCACCCTATACATAGTATATGGAGAAAGTATTGCTTTCATCCAAATTTTCGAATTTGAATTTTTAGTGAAATTATCTGTTTTGGTGCTCCCTGAACCCCAAAAAATTGTTTAGTGGAATATTTTGTTTTGGTGCTCACTGGACCCAAAAAGGTGCTTTTTTGGTGATGTCTGTCCGTGTGTCTGTGTGGATGTGTACAGAGCTGGAGACCATACCAACTGTCCGATTTTGATGAAATTTGGTATGTGGGAGTAGTTCTGGCATATCTCCAGACGATTTTTTCAAATATTTGATTTTTAAGGGGTTTTACCCCCCAAAAATTGCAAAAAAACTAGAAAAATCTAAATTTCTCAAAAACGGCTCTAACGATTTTGATAAAATTTGGCTTATTTGTAGCCCTTAATGTACCCTACCATATGCAAAAACCGCATCTTTCTAAAAATTCTCGTTTAGGTAATAATAATAATAACTGATTTTTGGGGTTTTTGGCCAAAAGGGGGTTGTTTGCAAAATTCTCAAAACCTACTGAACGGATCGGAACGAAATTTGGTATGTAGCTTCCTCTAGGGCCACAGGTGCTCACTAAGAAATGTTTTCAAAAAATTCGAAATTTTAGAGGGGTTTGGGGGGGGGTTCAAAGTAACTAAATCACAATTTCTCTACTGAACGGATTGGAATAAAATTTGGTATGTAGCTTCCTCTAGGGCTGTAGGTGCTGATAAGAAAGGGTTTCAAAAATTCGAAATTTAGGGGGGTTTGGGGTGGGTTCAAAGTTACTAAATCACGATTTCTATAAAACTACTGATCGGATTGGAATAAAATTTGGTATGTAGCTTCCTCTAGGGTCATACGGGCTCACTAAGAAAGGTTTTCAAGAAATTCAAAATTTTAGAGGGGTTTGGGGGGGTTCAAAGTTACTAAATCACGATTTCTCTAAAATTACTGAACGGATTGGAATAAAATTTGTTATGTAGCTTCCTCTAGGGCCATAGGGGCTCATTTAGAAAGGTTTTCAACAAAATTCTAAATTTTAGGGTGGTTTAAGGGGGGTTCAATGTTACTAAATCACAATTTCCCTAAAACTACTGAACGGATTGGAATAAAATTTGGTATTTAGCTTCCTCTAGGGCCGTAGGTACTGATAAGAAAGGGTTTCAAAAAATTCTTCAAAGTTAGTAAATTACGATTTCTCCAAAACCACCGAACGGATTGGAATAAAATTTGGTATGTAGCTTCCTCTAGGCCCATAGTAGCTCACTTAGACAGGTTTTCAAAAAGTTCGAAACTTTACTGGCGTTTGGGGGGGTCAATGATACTAAATAACGATTTCTCTAAAACTACTGAACAGATTGTAATGAAATTTGGTATGTAGCTTCCTCTAGGGCCGTAGGTGCTGATAAGAAAGGGTTTACAAAATTTACATTTTATGGGGGATTTGGGGGGTGTAAGTTACTAAAACTCCCCATAAGAAATACATAGTGTAATTTATATTCATTGATATAATATGTTTTGTTAATATACATTTAACTTTGATTTGTCTATCCGTGCAAAGCCAGATTGGGCTGGCTAGTATAATAATATAATATGGATGTGTGTTACATGCATCTAATATTTTCCATGGTAACATTTTCATACTTTTGCAATTCTAAATAACCATCTCCTATGCTGCTCTTGGGAAGGTATAAAGTTTCAACTGGGAGAAAGTATGTGGCAGTTATCTGGTACCGTTTATTTAATTGGAACTTGTTTTCCCCCTTTTTTGAAAATAAAGTAAATTTATTTAAAATAACATTTTGAGATAAAAAAATATTATAACAATACTAAAATGTGTTTATATTAAAGTATGGTAAATAGATGCAGTATGTCATTAACAAAAAAGATTTATGAAAATTATTAAGATTTGTTTTTTTGAACTCAATTGTATCTGCGTTGAAATTACAATATATTCATAAATAGCAGGGAAACTTTTGTAATGTTGCTTAAACTACTTCAAATTATTTCTGCGGAATGTACCATTTTTTTTTACAAATTGAGACCTATAAATTTTTCAATAAATTTCAGTTATTTGATTCAGTAATATAATTATTATTAATAACATTTTTTTTTAAATCCCAGTTTAAAAATAGAAAACATAATGTAGCCGAATAAATATTTTGTTTGTTTCCTAAAGTCTTTACTTTATGCCAGTTAGACTGAGAAGGCAGT
>JAGFPH010000353.1:524508-548477 GCA_018207615.1 Philaenus spumarius
TTGGGGGATCAAAGTTATTAAAAAACGATTTCTTCAAAATTACCGAAAAGATTGGAATGAAATTTGGTATGTAGCTTCCTTTAGGGCCATAGGCTCTCGCTAAGAAAAGGTTTAAAAAAATTCGAAATTTTAGGGGGGTTTGGGGGGAACAAAGTTATTAAATCACGATTTCTTAAAAACTACCAAACGGATTGGAATGAAATTTGGTATGTAGCTTCCTCTAGGGCCATATGTGCTCGCTAAGAAAGGGTTTACAAAAATTTGAACTTTTAGGGGGTTAGAGAGTCAAAGTTACTAAACATCCCCATAAAAGTACATAGTATAATATATTTGTTGATATATTTTTTTGGTTAATATACATTTAACTTTGATTTCTCTATCGATCCATGAAAATCCGGATCGGGGCATCTATCTATATATTTTGCTGCCCCGATCTATATATTTATCATCATATCTAATGAACGATTTGTCTAAACATGGTGAAATCTCAAACAATATATACTATTTATGAAATAGATATTCCAATTAAAAAAAAATATTGTACGGTTATAAGTCTTACAAAATTTTTTTGAAGGGTTTAAAATATTGGTAAATTGGATTTTTTATTTGACAGGGAGTCTGTCAAAAGATACAATGCAAAAAATACCACCGGAAAATCAATGTCAGTGTTTCACTACAACTGCAACACCGTTTATCACAAAGACAAAACAGTTGAACTAGGTCCTATGACGACATGTAAATGGTGTATAGCTATAAATGACATGGTTTAGAACCTACGACTCATATCCTTATGACACACAAAATTACCATCATTTGTCGCACTTATTTCACCAAAATAATTATGCAATAGCGAAGCATTGCCGGGTCAGCTAGTATTTAATAAATAAAGAATTTGGTCTTAAAGATATTGTTTTGGTAGGTTTTGTAAAATTTTAAAAGGTTTTGTGTGGCAAGATTATGAACTTAATTTAAAATGAGAGAAACAAATAGATTATATTTCTAAAAAGATGTTAAACGGAATATTTATCGTAAGAAAAATGTAATTCTCAGTAAACTTGGGATACTGAGAATGGTATATTTTTTATATACCCACTTAAATTATAGAACCATCATTTGAGGATTTGACTCCTCAGTAAAAAGACATCTGATAAATTTGATAACTTTGAGCCATCGTAAATATTTATTTAAGAGCTTAAATGTTCTGACGCTAAAGATATATTATAGAATATTTAATTAATGCTCTTTCAAAACCTTTCAAATGCCAGACTATGAAAATCCAATTTTGAAATAAATTTTTATCGCTGTCATTCATAAAATTAGAGCATATTGTAATCAGACTTGATTTTTTTCATCGTCCTGTTTGAAATTGTATGTTATAAAATTAGTGCGCATTGTTCATGGCATCATATTTTTTACGGTAACGTGCCGTTGTGTTTAAATTAATTTTTAAGGCCACCATATTACCACTTTAACCCGAATTGCATTCAGGTATTGATTTCTTTCACCATTGTTTAAATTAAATTTAAAGCCAGTATTTCATAAAAATAGTACTCATTTTATTAAGTCATCCTATTCTTTCACAGATATCCGACATTGTGTTTAAATTAAGTTTTAAGGCCGGTATTAATAAATTTTCATGTACTGTATTCAGGGATCCATTTCTATCACCATTAGCTTCAAATTATATTTTAAAACCGGTATATTTCTTAAAATTAGAACCAATTGTGTATTCAGGCATCATATTCTTTCACGGATATCTGACATTGTGTTTTAAATTAAGTTTTAAGGTCGGTATTTAATAAATTTTCATGTACTGTATTCAGGGATCCATTTCTATCACCATTAGTTTCAAATTATATTCGGGCATCATATTCTTTCAAGGACATGTGCAGTTTTCTTGATACATCATCATACACACACAACCTTTAACATATCTTAATGGAAGGTAATTTTACTTTCTCACTATACTATAGAATAGAGAAAGTATAGTGATCGCAAAAAAATCGATGTTGAGATTTTTGTGGAAATATCTGTTTTGGGACAACCTGAGTCCAAAAAAGTGGTTTTAACAAAATGTCTGTCTGTATGTATGTATGTGTACAAAGCTAGAGTGAAAACTATTCAATCGATTTCAAACAAATTTGCACCAAACATGTCAATTAGGCCTACATAGATGTATGAAAAAGGGTTTTGAAAATTTTTGAAAAACAACCCCCTTTTTGGCCAAAAAACACCCAAAAAATCAATTATAGAAAGAAGTGTTTTGTGCAAATTTGTTTGAAATCTATCGAATAGTTTTCTCTCTAGCTAATAATAATAATATTTATTAGTTAATCTCCTACTTCAATGTCACCTCTCCTAGAATTATGAAGTCACAATGAATCTGTTTAATAATTTAAATATGTTTGTGAGAAAGTTCCTGGTACAGTTTATTTTTTATATACCTGACAAAAAGAAGTTTTACTTACAAATAAGAATTTTATATGATTACCATTTACATATTATATATATCTCCCTAAAAAGTGTATAATTGAGGTTTCAATGTAACTCAGGTTTTACAACAGCCTTCCCAATAAAATATAAACTCATATAGAAATAATAAAAAGGAAAGTAATAAATCAAGCTTTTTATTACAGTAATGAGTTTTTGAACTCTCACATTTGAGATTCTAGATGGACAAGGTATGTTCTATATATTTAATACCATAAATTGTTTCTTTTCATGGTGTGTTCCTTAAAATTTACTGTTTACAGTTCAGTATTGCCATTACATATATTGTGATATAGATTGTATTAGGTATTATTTTAAATTTATTAGTAGTTAAAGAGAAACACAGTTTAAAAGTGCCTTTGTGAACAAATACTTACATATGTAGCATACAGATTTAATTTGTGGATTGAGGCTAGTTTAGTTAGCTAAGTTAATGTCAATATTTAAGAGAAACTTTATATTTTAGACATAATATAAGTTGCCAAAAAATCTTCTCATGAAAAATAAGGCCAAAAAAACATATATATCGATTGAATTCGGTAGAAGACTGGAGTTCCGACTCAGGAAAGAGCTCACGAAGCATAATATAGTTTTATCGTACAAAACGACAAACAAATTAACTAATATCCTAGGCCCCAAAAGTAGATTCCAAATTAACAAAAATAATTTATCCGGTATATACAAATTAATATGCACAGACTGTGATAACTTCTACATCGGCCAGACGGGACGATCTTTCATCACTCACTTTATAGAACACATACCACGACATACAAAAATTGAGATCAAATCCCATTTCGCCCAACACCTTATAGATTACGACCACAAATACACTTCCATAGACCAAAACCTTGAAATACTTCACATCTGTAAGAAGGGCCGATTAATGTCATCACTCGAGGAATTCGAGATATACGCCGCAACAAAAAATCAGAGCCAAAATTTATTGAATGACAAGATAAACTTCAGTTCTAATGAATTGTTTACCACAGGTCATCCAACTAAAGGAAGGAAACATACCGCACGAGCCATAGGTCGCCACACACAATACTTCAGTTAGTCATCAGAAACCGGCCGGCACACAACGTGTTCTGCTACGTAGCTTAATTTTAAAGATTTATTAAACCGTAACATTCGTGCATATTATGCATTTTTACAAACATATTTGTGTAATCGTTGTGATTGTAATGTGTAATTTGTGTATAAATGTATTAATTTATTTTGTAAACACTAAAATATTAGTTAAATGCCAGTGATGACAACGCCTCAGAACGGCGGAAATAAAACAATTTTTAACAGGATGATCAAGGATCCGATGATGACAGTTTAACCGTCGAAACTAGTCATCCTAAATAGGAAGAAAATATTGGATTGTCAGATGGAAATACAAGGTAATTAACCTTTCTAATATATTCATTGAAACTTTATACTTTATGTACTATGTTTATGAATTCATGTTTTCACAATAACCATTAAGTTTGCAACTTTCTACGGTTACAATAAAAAATTGATGTCATTTAAGTATAACAAAAAATTTGAGGAGACATAATTTTGAATATTATAACAATAAAAAAATTCAATAATTACTAAAAAACGATGAAATGTAGGCATTTGATTCTAAAACTATTTTCATTACCATCAATCACAACAATTACCTTTAAAAATTTACACAATGTCAAAATCTAACCTTATTTCTGTTTGTTTTCATGACTATTTACTACTGACCTACATTTCATCTCTCTAGGTCACAGATGTTCATTCTCTGCAGCAACTTATTAATCAACCTAATTTACATTTACATCCAAAGGGTGGTATGTTTAACTGAGTTAGTACTTATTTATAAGTGGTGTCATGGATTTCAAGGTATTGCAGGCGAACAATAAAAGTTTACTTTAACACATATTAATAAGAATCATGTACATTTAAAATCAAAATATATATGACACAAAAATTATTGAAAATACTACAAATAATGAGCTCAATATAGACGCAATTTGTCAATTTACCAATTATAAAAAATATTTACAGCTACAGGCAGATTATTCTACTGTAATAGTTCTTAAGCCCTATCTTGCAAAAATGTTCAATCTTTTAGAAGGCTACTTTTGAGTGATATAAGTATATTTTAATGTTAATAATTACGTGTTTAAGCACCTTACAATTATTTCACCAAGTTCTTCAATTCATTTAAACTATTTTCATAACTTCACAGTACTTGCACATGTGCAAACCAACAACACCACATTACTTATATATTTGAATTATTCAACTGACGATTTTAACTTTATATAACTTCCATCGACTCGCTATTAAAACTCGATGACTCTGTAAATATCCTCCGATATTCACCCAAATTATTCTATCACATTTTATACACGTCTTCCACCATTGCTTGCCAATGTGAGAAGAAGGAAAGAGCTATTCCAAAACACACTTCCTGTCCTGCAAAGAAGTCAACTTAAGAACTTATTCAATCTACATTCAATGTTACGATACATGTTGTGTGGATTGATGTTTATATATTTTTACTTGTTTTAAATTGAAGAACATATTATTATTGTTTATTTCAATTTTAATTCTTTTGTCACTTTTTATATTGTTTGTAATCACTCAAATTGTTTATATATCACTCTTGTTGTATGAAGACACTATCACTGTTTATATATATATATATGATGCATAATGTTATACAAAATTTATATCTGCCTTTACAATTTTATTTTAAAATTATTTCTGCCTTTTGTAATTGTACTTTTGTTTATTAGATGACTGTTATTAATTTACTTGTTCAAATTATTTATTTTCCTTTGTGTCTGTTTTTTATATATATGCAAATTATTGCGTCTTATATCTTTTGTATACTTGTATGATGTCTATTACATTTTTCACTTTAACCAGGTTATTTTCTCGTCTGCATTGGCCATGTATGTTACAAGATGTTTATTTGGTTAATTTAAGAGTAGGAAATAAATAAAAGATAGGGTGTTGTAAAGAGTTTTATGGTCTGAAAATTAAAACTTAGGTATTTAATTTAAATTGATTCAACAAATAAATTCCTGCTTATATTTTAATGGCTCTTCTATTATTACATACAATGTTTAAACATTTTATATTCTGAAAGAAAATTGATCTAGGCATTCCATGAAAAGCTGGTTTGTAGTTAAGGGTCTGCAAAATCAAATTAACTTAACTTATTTTACACAAAAAAATTGTAGAAATTACCAAGAGGAAAACAGCGAGACGTCACTCTGTACTTTATACCAATTTCTTTAACTTTCCTCATTACCAGAGCCATCTGTTCATCCGAAGTCGTTGAAGGACGTTTTCTTAATTCTATGAACAAACAAAATATTAAAGAATGATGACAATAGCTAGCTATCTATAAATAGTTATGAACCATTGACAATTATAAAATAGTTTAAACAAATAGAATATAAACACAATAAAAGTTTGATAACCTAGCATGCTAGATAAACATTAGTCAGATCCAGATTGTCTAGGTTTCCTGTGATTTATGAAAAAGAGGGAAATAACTTTTAGAAACTCTTTTATAATACATACAGTGTAATTTATAAAAATAAATTTAAAAAAATAAATGTTTAACAAAACTGCAAATCCACAGGGTGTCCACGAACTCTCTGGTCCCCTTTTATGGATTTGTTCCTGGGGTCAAAACAAACATATTTCACAGTATAAACATAGGTCCATGATGTTTACTTTTTCGTCTGTCTGTCTGTGTTTTTTACAAAAAAATTTAAACAAATATCTCATAAATTGTTTATTTTTATAAAAATATTCAAGAATAACCAAAAATGTATAAATTTAAGATTAAAACAATGATATCATAGTTATAAAATCGGATGAGAAATAAATACAGTAAGGTAGGTGGGGGTAAGAGTACGCACGGTGTAAGAGTACGCAGGTCCTGTTTTAACCGTTACTTTAGTGTGACATCATCTTCCCCCCCTCTGTGCATTCGTTTCTCGATCTTCAGTGTAGTTATAGAACTTCAACCTGGTTAGACGTATTTTACGAGAGAAAATGAGGTAAGTCACTTTTTCATAGTTTTGATGTAATATTTTCGTAAGTTTAGTTGAGTGTTACTTAAATCCTATCAGAGTAAAATTTTTTCCGAATTTGCCATTAAAAGTGATACCTTCAAGCTTCTCATTCCATCATTTAATTTTCCGTTTCTTGTTGTTTGTGAACCACACAAACCTAAAATATCAAATATGGCGGAATGGGGTAAGAGTTCGCACTAAAAATGGGACAAGAGTGCGCAGTTCATACAAGTCCGTTATAATTGCAAACTCTTACCCCACAATTTGGGATACCATCTAAAGATACAAAAATCAATTATATATTTTACTATCACATTTGCCGTTGTCCGTATTTAGGATGAAAACTCAGTATTTTTAACGTAATCTCCGGTGTTGGTATTTGCAATCTCATTCTCCGTTTTTTAATCCTATTTAGCATTTAGTAATAAATATCAGTAGGAAAAATGTAAAACATTCTTAGTTTGATGTATGTAATGTAGATGTTTTTCCCGTAAAATGTTTAGACAATTAATTGTTTTTTTTTGTCAAGTAAACTTTCTTGTTTTATTTGTAGGCCTATTCATATCTAGGCATAGTTATTTGTAAACAAGAAGGTAAAGTAGACTCAAGGTCAACCACTGCTGGATTCGTTGGTATCGTGTCTATTTTTAGAATCAGGCTATCTACTGTAACGAATATTATTGATCGGTAACAAATACATAGGTAATTAAAAGTATATTACTTGTATTTGTTTTAGGTCGGATAATTAATTTTGGACATTTTCGGAATTTATGTTGCCCGTGATTTATGTTTTTTGTGGTAGTCCCGACGAAATGTCTTGATTTTTCTTATTATTTTTTCTCGCAAATAGCGACATTTAATTTTCACTTTATACGATTTTTACAACCGTCATCTAAATTACATTATAGCGGACCTATAAGTTGTATTTTAAATGAAGTTTTATGCCGGTATTTCATACAAACAAAAACAAATTATTGTTCTCGGGAGTAGGTTTTTTCGCGGACATACGCTGTTGTATGTTAAATTAAGTTTTAATGCCGGCGTTTTATAAAATTAGCGCAAATGATATTTGGACATCCTTTTCTTTTGCTGACTTTCGCCAATGTATTTTAAATCATATTTCAACACTGGTAGTTTATAAAATTGGCATAACTTGTAATTTTTCAGCTAAACAAAATTAGGAAAAAAATTCCCTTTGTGCTAACCATGACTTCTTTTTGTTCAGGAATCGTACCAGAATGTCAACCATAACTCTATTGACGGAGGCCCTATTACAGCAAGCTCGGTCACTGATGGAAGATGGCAGCTCAATCCGCCAAGCAGCCAAAGCTATTGGATTCTCTGAGGCTGCTTTGCGAAAACGAATGAAAAAAGGTAAGGAAAGTACAACTCTTGGCCGTTTCACAAGAACTTTCTCAGCAGAGCAAGAAGAAGCCATTGTTCAGCACTGTATTGCCCTGGATATTCGTTTTTTTTGCCTAACTTTGAGGTCATTGCAATCTTTAATTTTTCAATATGCCGAAAAAAACAACATAGAGCACAGATTTGTTCCTGATAGTAAACTTGCTGGAAGGGATTTCACCCGGGAATTCATGAAAAGGAATCATCTATCTCTCAGAACGCCTTGTAAAACAAGCATAGCTCGAATGATGGGGTTTAATAAGAAACAGCTTGACACCTATTTTGACAATCTTGATGCCATCATGGTGAAATATGGTTTCACAGCAGATCGACTATACAATATGGACGAAACCGGGGTCCAAACTGTGCCTAACAAACTACCCAAGCATGTGGCCCCAACAGGCAAAAGAGATGTAGGTAAATCAGTTTCAGCTGAGCAAAGGCAAACTGTAACTGTTGTTTGTTCATGAGTGCAGTCGGACACCATGTTCCACCATTTTTTATTTTTGCGAGAAAACGATTGAATCCTCTGCTAATAAAAGGAGGCCCAGCAGGTTGCGATATGGCTGTTACAGACAAAGGATATATGACAACACCAACATTCATCACCTGGTTCTCTCATTTCTTAAAATTCACCAACCCAACTGCAGAGCGTCCAATTTTGTTAATTTTAGACAATCATGTATCTCATGTGAGCTTAGAGTCCATTACCTTTGCCAAAGCAAACAACATTCACATGCTTAGCTTGCCCCCACACAGTAGTCATAAGACTCAACCTCTCGACCGCAATTTTTTCAGACCGTACTACGATACAGCTGCTGATTCATGGAACGTATCCCACCCAGGGCAGACTTTGAGCTTATACAATGTTGCTGAGATTGTAAAAACAGCTTTTGAAAGAGCTGCTACTGGAGAAAATGCTGTTGAAGGCTTCAGGGCAACAGGGATATTTCCTTTCAATCGTCACAAGTTCTCAGATGCTGATTTTGCGCCGTCAGAAGTGACAGATCAAGATTACGATCAAGACAATGCGAATGTGGATATTGATGAACGACGGTTTATCTTTTTTGGTGATGGCGGTCAACCAAATGACGAAGTTGTTGGAATTGAGCAAGAAAACGTCCAATCAGTTCAAGGCAATGAGGAACAAGAGGTTCAAGGGGATGAGGAACAAGAGGTACTAGGCAATAAACCTGAAGATTATGTTTCGGGAACTTCAACTTCTACCAACAAATCTGCCTTGTTATCACTAGGTTATAATTATATCACCTCCCTAAAATTCAAGTACGAAGGAAACGCAGGAAGGGTTTAAAATCAGAATTACTTACTTCTACTCCGCACAAAATCCAACTCGAGACAATGTCTGCGGAAAAGCAAAGGCTGGAAGAGGAGAAGAAAAAAGGGCTCTTGAGCGAAACAAAAGGAAATTGAGTTTTCCCTCAAAGAGCAAACCTTCCCTTAAAAGAACTAAAGGAAGATCTAGTTCATCAAGTTCTGAATCCGAAACCAACATAAGTTTACACAACAGCAGCTCTGATTATGAACATTTTTGTGAAGACTACAGTGATGCAGAAGAAGATGGTTCTTCTGAGATGCAGAAAGGCGATTTTGCGATCGTGAAAGTGCAAGGAAAAACGAAGGCATCATTTAGACTCTACGTTTTCAAGACCACTTCTTCTCACAGCCATGGATATGATGGCATTTTTTACAAACGTATTCCCCAGACAACTCGATTTCAAGAAACTGAGGAAGATGGCTATGTTGACAAAAATGACATTTTTTTGCATCTTACTAAACCAATTAAAAAAAGTTCTGGTAGGTTTCATGATTCCATCAGCTTCTCTGAAGACTTGTCAGATTTAACTATTTATTAGATTCCTTTGTTCGGTACTGAGTTACTTAAAAAAGTGTATGCTTTTCAACAATAAAATGTAAATATGTTCCACAATTTATGTATTCCAATAGTATCTAGTAAAATAAAATGTTAATTTTGTTATTCTTTGAATAATTTTTTTTATTTAACCTATTTTCATTTAATGGGGCAAGAGTACGCACTGCATACTCTTGCCCCAGACCTGCGTACTCTTACCCCACGACGTGGGGTAAGAGTACGCAAAAACAGATTTTGTAAAAGTTTCAATATCTCAGCTAATAATGAAAGACAATTCTTGAAATTTGGATTAGATATGCCTAAGATGTTTAACTATAAGCTAAAAATTCAACCATTGAAATATTGATGCATGGTTCTCTGATACATCAAAAATACATAAAACTGCGTACTCTTACCCCCCCCCCTTACCCTATGCATTTTTTAAATCAATGTTATTAAAATTTAAATGTTCCTTCTTATAAACAATACAGAGTATTATTTTACCTGTCCTTATGACATTCATCCAAACAGAATGGATAAGATCTATATCATCATGTCCAGAACAGTCTATTATAGTTAGTTTACATTCCCAAAGGTCATAAGGGTTAGCATAATCTTCATATAACTGAAACAAAATTATAAATGACAAAGTGTTATAATAGTTAACAACCTTTACGCCATTATTTATACATATACAAAAGTTCTAGTTATATCTCTTTGGACTACCAAACTGATAATTTTTTTTTTTTTAATTAACAAGTACAGTAAATTATTGAGAAACTCTTCCACTGAAAAATCTATGTTGCTTTTTAAAATGTTAAGAAAATTCACAAAATAAAAAATAGTGTATAACTGTAGCTAGAATTAGAATTTATTCAATAAAAATATCGGTAACACTAGATAGATTTAACAACTGTCATATTCAAATTTAACGCCAGAAATAAGAAAGGGGGAGGGGTAAAAATTTCAACATCCTAAAAAATATTATTACGTTCAAAAAATGAATAATTTGTGTGTTAAGATTAGGAATTGTAAAATTGATAGTATGAGATTAACAATAACAAAAAGTGATACTGAATAAATAACTAATTACAAAAAAGTTATTACAGTGTGTAGGTATTACATAATATGCAAAACAGAACAGCACAAATTTCCAACAAAATTTCATATCGACAGTGAATCGGTGAGCTTAATCCATAAAGGACTAATCAACTCAGCCTTTATGAGTTTCTTGCGCCTCCAGTTTTCCAGCTTCACGTTTGACTTCTGAAGGGTGTGGACGTGTTGTACAGTGTTCAGAAAGAAACGATGCCATGACTTTACAACAAATTATGCAGGAGTGTTGAAAGTCTTCAAAAGAAGATGAAGTAATAACTATCCTCATCTGAGGAAAAGTTTCTAACACAATGGACTGATATAAGCGAAAATACAGATACTTTTAAATAGTGACTTTTGAACATTCAAAAGTTATCTTAAAGCTATCAAAAAAGCCACAAGTGCCAACGCGAGAGGGTCACGGCGCAGACTACGTCATTGAAATTTGGGGAGAGGGGAGGAGGTTTAAAAATTGCATAAACTTCTTCTAATAATGTTATACAATTGAATGAAATGGAACTAAGTGATTACAGCACTCTCAGAACTCAACACGGTGTCAAGCGGATCAAGATACTGAATCCTGATTGGTTAGTTCATCTACTGGTTGTCAACATTAGCATGGAAATCAAGGAGGTAGTGATTAGTGAGATTATAACCTACCCTACTACCATTTTTACCTTAAAATCAACAGTACAGAACTATTATATTCAAAGGACCTTTGCATTTGTTATAAATTGTGTGATTTGATAAACCATGCCTAAGAAACAAACACATTATAAATATAAGTGCTTAGATCTAATGTGCAGCGCGATTGTCAGACAAGACAAGTAGAATGAACATTATAGGAAATAACATGTTTATAAATTTTAAAATAATATTGACATAAAATAAAAAATAATAGAAATCATAATCAGGGGCATAAAAATAATTCAGATCCCCCCCCCCCCCCCCCCCCCATCCATTGCCTCGAAAACAAATTTACTACAAATTAAAATCTCAAGAATGATAACAATCAAAAAAGTAATAGAAACTTTTTGCAACAATACAGACTAAATGGTACATCAAACACGAAGAAACACATATAAGATGGTGAAAGTTTATTCTTTCATTATTTGTTTGAAGTCTACCAAACTACAAAAGCAGAAACTCTCGCTACTGTAATCCATACAAATGTGTATTGCAATTCAATATGCCTATGTTGTGAAACTTCTCGCTGATTGAGATTATACAATATACAAGTATCTACTAGTGAACTAGAAATGGGAATTACCATTACATTATGCAAAGTTCCATGGCATCTCGGTAATAGGTTGCAATAACGTATTAATGCAAGTGGAAAAAGTTATCAGATGGCCGTTTTGTCAAAGAGTGTCAAAATTTTGCCAGTAATAATCGATTGCTGTAAGTATCTTATAAATGAAATGCTGGCGTTCAGAAAAAATTCAGTGATGGAAGGTAAACTCCCTAAACTTTTGCAAAACACAGCCATGACGCCAGAAAATATGCTGAAAAAATAGAAAAAGCACGCCATCAGAAACAAAAACTTGCGTCGAACTTTCTTAGCTACAGAAATATATGTGACCTAGTATCTATTATGGCCTCAATGGGTACAAAAGCTATACGCCAAAACAATGTATGCCTGAAGTTCTCCATTATTTTAGATTTAACCCAAGATTTAAAGAAAAAAGAAGTCAACAACCGTCATCGTGAGATACGTGGAAACAAGGGAATCCGCGAAAACAGTGGAGAGGTTGGTAAAAGTATTTACTCGGCTGACACTACAGGTTTGAATTTAAAATTAATGGAAATGTTAAAAGATGTAGGGGTACCATATGCAATTTTCTGAATGCATATAAAATGGAGAACCGGTATTACAAACCGGAAACAACCAGTAAGGAATGTTACAACAATGACTACAAAAGTACTTGACAGGGCTCATAGAAGCTTCTAGAATAGACCGTAAAAGGAAATAACAGGACACATGGAAACTTCTAGAAACACAACCGGAAGATGAGCAATATTTAAGAGCACATGGGAAGCAAGTGGTGCGACAGTCTTTTGCCAGACTCAGACGTATGTTTGTTTAAGGAACAAGTTAACTTTGTTGTATAATGGAAAGTTAGTTACGTTTAAAGGTGAATAATAAGTATTATTCAAACGTCAATAAAATTATCAAAGTGAAATAGTTTGATAATTTGATATGTTTTAAAGAAATTTAGTTTAAGAGATGTAAGATAGGGCTCATAGTAAAAAATTGGCAACTTCTTCGCAACGTCACCCTTTGTTGATCAAGTTAAGAAAAGTTTCTAAATGAGTAAATTTACATGTTTACTCTAATGTTTATCAATGAAAAGTAGAGTAAAAGAAAAACCATTGTTGTGAAAAGTGAGAATATACAACATAACTTGCGTATTAACATAACATAAGTATTAACATTTAATATTTTTTTAATAATATAATATCTTTAAAATTTACCGGCTCCATTTCATCCCATGTTACCGGCTCCATCCATGATTGGTTTTACAATATTATTTGGATTTAGCCGTTTTAACGTACTTGGCATTACAAAAATTTAATTATATAGTTAAACTGTTAAAACAAATTTTTCTACCAGCTTTCCAAAATCTTTAAGTTAAAGTACAAATAAATAAATTATTAATTAAAAAATTATGTAGAATGTGCTTTTAATTATTAATTAAAAAGTTTAAATAAAATTGTTTTAAATTTATAACCTCAAACTATGTAAACAAAACCTTTTCCACTGCACAGCTACATAATATGTTACATTTTCTACTTTTGTTTACAGTACAAGCACACATTTACAATAATACAGTAGAACCTCTGTAATCCAAACTAATTGGGGAATGCGGCAATTTGGATAATTCAGGTTTTAATTTTGTTAATGCCTATTTTTTATTTATATTGCCAAATTGTTAAAAATAAAGTTTTTATACATCAATAATAATATATTGTTCAAACTTCTGACAACCTTTTGTCATAAAAACAAATATTTGTTTGGTATCTCAATGATACCGTTGTGATATTTGGTTTCAAACTCCAACCCAACACAAGTCCTAGTACCTACGAACAAAAAGTTTAATTTTACTATTTTCTCTACGATGTACGTTGGAAGATGCACCATTTTGTTTGGACACACTGTACTATTTTTTACTGATTCTTATTAAAACAAAAACTCAAAGATATATGATTATGCCTCATTTACAATATTAAATTGAATATTTCATTTGTATTAGGCATTATAAAATTACAGTTGAATAAACATTTGGTTTTGGTTTCATTACTATCAAGCAATTACTATTTTATAAATAGGATTTATATTTAAGTTGCTTTAGTCAGTTTTTATTGTATGGTCTGTTTTACATTATGTGATTCGGATAAGAAAGGTTCTACTGTCACAAGAAGGATATAAAAACTCAACTAAAGGAAACTCAAGATTATATAATATGATTGGTCTAATACATTACTTTGTATTGACAATACTTGAGAATGATTTAACTTGCTTGTTAGTAATATATATATAAACTTCTTTGTACCACCTTACCTCAGTTATTGTAAATAAACGTTTATTGAGTTCCTTAACAGCTGTATTTCCCTGCTCATTGAGACCTACAAGATTGGAAATGTCATCTAGAACCTAAAAACAAAAAAAAGTTTTAAACATGCAGAAAAATGTATCTTGATTTATCTAACTATTTTAAAAGATGTAAGTGAAAGTATCAGAAAAGATAGGGTTATGTATAATATGAAATTTCCTATAAAAAAGTACGGCAATTCCTCTGTTTACACGATTTTTCTTTGACATAGTTATCTGTCAGACAGTTCTACAAAATCAAACCAAACAGTACCAATAACAGACTGAAATCACTCAAGTTCTGACTCCTTCAACATTGTGTATCCTTAGCACGGAAGTTATAAAGTTAGTGTATTACACTGTGATAAGACAGTGCACGGTTTCAGTTCCTTTTGTATTAACAGCAGTTTAGTGATGACATCTTAAATAAAGCGATTAACAAGAGAAATAAGTTAAGTTTGAAAGACAAATGAAGTATTATCAAAACACACTGGAGAAGGAGAAAGCTGTGTAATGTTACTGGTGTGTTTAACCTAAATGAATCTAAATTCGGACAATTGATAGAAATGATGAAGCTATAAAATACTCATTGAAACTGTTAAATATGCAGAGCCCACAAGTTCAAATGATGTAAAATATACAAGAGATAGTTGGACAAATTTTAATTCAATTGGATTGAAAACAATAACAAAAAATCATATCACTATGGACACTTGTATAATTCTAGACAAACCTTCGTCTATATTTTAAGAGTCAATTAAATAATTCAAAAAATCTAAGACTTTTATTGCAAGCAATGGATGGTTGTATCATGTACCAAATCCCATCTATAAGAATTATTATTGTGTAACCTACAAATCCATATTATAATTGTCTAAGGAAACATAAAATAGGCACACCTAATCTAATGTCAAATAACCTAGATATTATAAAAATGGTAACTAACCTTCAGTTATAAATAAATATGAAATATATTCAGGAATCATGGAAAACTCATAAATGTATCACAAACAATAATAAATCTTACAACATTAACCAATGGAAGAAATAGCCTAAATTTAGATTGAACAAAGTTAACAAAGGCAACACCTGTACCAATTCATAACATAACTTAAATAACTAATCACCACACCAGAAAACACAGTACACATTAATCCAAGTAAATTGAAGACATATGGACATAACCAAAATAGACAACTGTCAATCTGTTAAATAGGCCATTATAATATGAAATACACGAGTCAGAAGAAAGACTAGTTGCATGATGTAAAAAGTAAAAATAAGCAGAATTAAACACCCAAATGTGTACCACGTATTTTAAAATTAAGAAAAGTATTTATAAAACAGTTCATAATCAATAGTTTACAGTAAATTATTATTATTATTACAAATATTATAGTAAAAAGATAGCATAGTCTATGACTTCACCAGTACACACACCATTGAAATAAGGAAATATTTATTTTTCCGGTTAAAATACAAAATAATTTAAGTAAATAATATTTGGGCGTCAATTACAAGGACAAATTTAAATAAAGAATCAATTACCAAATAAATATCTACATTGAACACGCAAGTTATTAATTTATTCAAATATAGTAAACAAATCTATAAGACAGTAAAATTCCATTCATAGACAAGATAGATCGGTGGAATGTGTGATGTCAGCGGCCCACGTAACCCACGAGAGCAAATGGTCCTGTCTTGTACCACAATGCAACAGGACTTGCATTCTAAAAGGAAACCGCTAAAAACAAATCGAAATCGATGCCGAGTGAGTCAAGAAGATAGCGTCCATCTGAGAAGAACCATATTCGATGTGAATCAGCACCGTCAATTTATTAAAATGAACGATTTATTATAAAAGTAAAGTCAGTGACATAAGTCAACAGAAAGTGGTATATTCTGTTACGTAACAATAATAAACTCAAACCGCTATAAACAGTAAAATAAAACTTGATAATTCAATTTAAAATTTCCTTTGCCAAAAGGAGACGCCAATTGTTAACTTCTGTTTCCAAAATTAATATCTCTATAATTGTGAATTTAGCATACATAGTTAATCCTAGCTACACGAGTACCTAAACCAAGAACAATAATAATTAAATTAAATGTAATAAATTTTCATATAAATAGACCTTTTTAAAAAATAACTTGTGCTTAAATGTGAACTGAGCTAGACCAGTGGCAAAGACAATATTATTATAAAGACTATCAAACCACACAAAGTAAATTAATGTACTAACCAGCAAAATTTGTATTTCTTTTAAATTTATTGATGAGTAAATATTTAATTATTATTTATAATTAGTGTGACTTGTGTTATTTATTTCATGGCATATGATAATATAACTAGATACTAAGTAGGGTCAATTTATGTTACTAGAGTAATATGACATTGATGTCAAATATTTGAGGAAATATATATATGAAGAGAGTTAAGTTAATTTATAAATTGGCTCACAAACGTGAGTCCTTGCAAAGTAAATACACATAACATTTTTATTAAATTGATAAAGGTATCTTATCTTAACAGTTGGAATATTTAAAAAAAATTGTAACTTGAATAACATTAAATTTATGGGTGCAATTGCAAGCGCAATGAAGACTCTCCCATAGATTTTCTAAAACCCTTTAAAGATACAATCTCAAAAAATTGATACACATTGCAGCATATATTTAATGCAGATGAGACCAGGGTATATTGGAACAGGATGTCAAGTTGTACTTTTATATCAAAAGAAGAAAAATAGCTCCAGGTTTAAAATGCTCAAAGTACTGATTAACGTTTATTTCCTGTGGAAATACTAGTGGAGATTATAAATGCAAATCATTCTTAATTTACCACTCTTAAAATTCATGAACTTTGGTCTATTAAAAAACCCTGGATGACTGGTTATTCCTTTGAGGATTGGTTTGTTAATATCTTTAGTCCAGAATTGAAACAATATTGTTAGAAATAGAAAATACTTTTAGAGCTTTATTAATTTCAGACAATGCTTCTCATCATAAATCAAACCTTAACTCAGTAAATTCAAATATCAATGTTATTTTCATGCTTTCTAATAATACTACATTGATAATTCGGCAATTATCAAAGTGCAAAGCAAATTTTAAGAAATATTATTTAAAACATACTTTTCCACAAATGTAAATTTTTTAGAGTTAAATAAAGAAAGAGATTTGTAACAATTTTGGTAGAGTTATAATATTACTAATGCTAATCACAATGTAAACAATGAATGCTGTCTGGAAAAACGTTTAGCCAGAATGTGTTTCCACCACAGAAGACAGTAACACTGCCAATATTATATGTAAAATATTACTATGTTCTGGAGCAGCAATTAGATAATAGAATTAGCAATTTGAATTCTACCGACATTGAACAATTATTTAAGTTTAATGACATAGAATTGATAACTGAGGGCCCTTGCAGTGCATCTACTACCGACAATATGAGGCATATAACTGGTACGAAATTCAGTTGATTTCCTTGAAGTTATAGAGCCAGAAGTAGAGAGAAGTGATACAGTAAGGATTAAAAGCATAGTTTCCACTGTACCAAATTATCCTCCAAGAATATCAGCTTTACAATCAACAACAGAGGAATTTTTCATGATGCAGTAATACAAATAATTGTATTGTTATTTAATTTTTTTGTTCGTGGGTTTGAGTTGTTTGCAATGTACAATTCGTATTTAAATTACTCTTCATATATAGTGACATATCTAAACAATCTTAAGTTTACCTATAATTTTATGTAATTATCTATATCTGTTTCATTTCTTTTAGCATTTTTTAAATGTATATATTATAGTACAAAATTCTTTGGGTTAAACTAACTTTTGCCATTACTCACCATTTATATGTGAATGTTTTGCAGTACAAACTAAACGCACAAACTGGGCGATTGCTGTATATAGTAAATTGAGTATCTAAAATTGGCTTATAAATTTCATGATATAAGTTATAGCAGTCGTTCCACAACTGTGGTCATGTGATATATTAAGGTGGTGTGCCGGACAACTTCTAAAATATCTTATCGACTGCAAAAAGATATGAAAGTGTATTTCAAAAGGAAAGTTTTATAATTTTACGATGTACATTTCAATAACATCTGAAAAGTTATGGTCAGAAACCTATTATGTACAGTATACTGTATATTGATATACTGTAATCCTAAAAATACAATTTTAGCTTTAATAAAGAACATAAGTATAGCCTACAAAGACGTTTTTGAATTTTTTTCAAACCATCAAAACCTTTCAAAAATACGAGATGTAATTTCAATACAAAATACTGTGGTATTAGATGTTCATGGCTTAACCGAAACAAATTTTATACGAAATGGCTTCCTACCTTTAGTTCAATAATTAACCGGGGTTTTACTGCAATTGATTAATATACTACAACAATGACTTTGGGAATTTATTCTATTTTGTAGGAAGTTTCCCTGTAAGGTAACACTTTTCAGAAATATTGTGTTGCACAAATATTCACAAAAATAACCCCAGCAGATCTCTAGAAATAGGTTTACTTAGAACGTTATCTCTTTTCATATTAGTAAGTTAAATTGTTTAAAGCATAAAATTTTACAGATTATATTTACTAGAGCTACAACAAAAGTATACCTCTTCCTTGACTTTATGGATAGAAGTTTTGAGAATACACAGTAACATGAAGCAAGTTGGTAAACAGGAGTAACCAACAATTATTTGACTTTTAATTCTTATTTTGACAAATAGTTACCTGTTTCTGTACACTGGCCACCTGAAATAAATCTTCTAGATCATTGAGGAAAATTCCCAAGTGAGGTGCACATCCCATTTTATCACTCCTCATACACATAACTGCTTTAGACAAATATGTTATCCTTTCTGATAGTTTCACATTCTCACTGAAACATTCAAAACAATCATAAGCCTTTTCAAATTATTTGGTAGTAAATTAATACAGTTTAATTGCCAGAAGCTTTGGAAAGAAATAAGTAGCATTGTTATTTTATACTTAAAAATAAAATACATTGCTGGCGAACGAATTCAATTTCAATGAAATATAAATTTTATTGGGAAAGTTCCTATTTCACTGATTATAGCCCAGGCAAATTAGACTTTTGCTTCCTGAAAAATAAGCTAAAGCTGGAAATGATTTTAATCCACTTTTGGCAACCCAAATAGGAGTAATATAAGTTTGCGACAGTTTCTGAGCATGGCCTAACGTTTGGGAGCCGAAAAATCGCGATATTTTGGCACTTTTTTCAGTTTTTTGCTTATAACTCGGAAACGGTTTATCGTACGGAAATGTCCTCGTATAATTAATTAAAGAAGACAAAATTATGCGTCTAATGAGGTCCTTAAACGTTAGATTAAGTTCAGTAGTTTAGCAATAATCAATAGTCAACTTTTACCAACTTGGCTGAAAAATGGGTTGCGCTCATGTTCAAACGAGTGTAACTCAGAACGGCTACTCCAAAAGAAAAATGTAAAATAATGAAAGTTGTAGAATATCAAATTCTGCGTAGAAGGAACTTCTAATTTTTTAAATTAGCTCATTCCTTCGCACAGATACAAGAAAAAAAACGAAAGTAGTCGTGGAGCAGAATTTCCGGTAAGAGCTATCTTTGAAGTTTAACGACTTTTGAACTCCAAATCATCCACATTCACCAATTATTCGAATTTAAAGACAATTTCATCACATTACTATTCTAGAAAACAAAATATAATAATTACAAATTTGGTTTCTTCCCGTCATACGTATCCTGGTCTTCATTTTTTTAAACGTGCTATAGCCATTTCGTGACTAACAGCATTTTCAATCACTACACACGAAGCACATATTAAATTTGAAAACGTACACAGTTCATATTTAATTCTACGTCCATTGATTTAATCATCATCAATTACAATGATAGTTCAATTCATAACAATAATAATAAATCAGATTAATAAAAACATAATATATAAAATATTGTTATATAAATTATATCTGCTAGGATAAATATGATCAGTTTGAGTACAATTTTCCGCCAATCCTAGCTTAACTCTTTTATTTGACGTAATTCGGAGTTCTTCCATTCTCGAGACCTACTTCAGTACTCATAAATAGGATTACTGAAATAGGTCTCGAGAATGAAAGGACTCCGAAACGCATCGACGAATTCAAATAAAAGGGTTAAGCTAGGATTGGCGGAAAATTGTACTCAAACTGATAATATATATATCTTATTTACTATCAAATCCAAATTAATAAATTTCTGAAAAACTTTTTATCAGTATTGCAAACATTTTCCTTGCTTCGATGATCTTCTGTGTTTTGGAGATGGTCTGTGGAAAGAAACATCAATTTCAAATTCTTCGTCTTCATCAAAACTGTGTAAATGAGTTTTTGGTTATGATCTTCAGAGGCTGTTGTAGAGTTGAAATTTCAAAATTTCTAACTTCGCTGTTTGAACTAATGAAACCCATAGCTGATGCACGTCCACCAGATGTCTCGATCCATACTTCCTATAGAGTAGAGTTCCAACTCCAAGAAGGATTGGAGATGTGAACGATCTTGGTCGAGTCGCTGATATCAGTGAATAGACAATGGCTTGGGTTCTCTTTCGAGATCTCTCCATCGCATTTTTTAAAGGACTTATTATAGCGTCCAACAATAACATCAAAGAATCTGGAATGTCCTCACTCACGCTATTTAAAAACAGATGAGGAGAGGGATACTTATCCAAAAAATAGAATTTCGTCCTGATGTCCTCAAGTATGATATCCGCGGGTACTTTTACCACCCGCATACGTTTGTCATTCATATCAGGTTTCCTGGTTTGATACCAGCTTTTGTTCAGGATGCTGAGGC
Organism: Philaenus spumarius; assembly: GCA_018207615.1. NCBI lineage: Eukaryota > Metazoa > Arthropoda > Insecta > Hemiptera > Aphrophoridae > Philaenus > Philaenus spumarius. Next base: position 545,867 of record JAGFPH010000353.1, read on the forward strand.
CTGTGTTTCGAAAGCATATTGTTGAATGCATGTATTGATTATTTCCAGGTACCACAATGATATAATCTTTCAATCTATCAGACAACTTTGCTAGTATGTTATCCATTCTAGGAGCAGTGTCTGGATACGTTTGGAGAATGTCGTCCAGTCCAGTGTGGAGAAATTGACACAAGTCCTCATTCTCCTCCATGTAGTTGCGGATGAAGTTGATACACTGAGACATTTCAACACTTTCATGCCGGCCACGAGGGGTTGGAGTTATTGAAAACAGGAAAAGTGGTAACTACCTTCAGCTGCTATTAGATCTGTTTCAGTGACGAGCCTCTAAAACACCCTCACCCCATGCATCACCTCTAGCACTAGCAGCTGCTCTTATACTTTGTATTGTATTTAAACCCATTACTTCGTGCACACTATCTAGTTTGTGTTTTTCTATCTTAACTTGTTGGGCTTTGAAGGTTTCAGATGCATCCTTTTCACAATAAAGACATAGTTCCTTGAAATTGAATGTTTCCACATTAGCTCTGGTCAGTCGGGCTGGATTGTTGGTTTCACTTTCAGTCTTTAAAATGTTTGACTCGCTAGTGTAGACACCTTTTTGACACTTATCATGAACAATAACAAATGTTTGATTCTCTAACCACGTACGATGACCATCCTCCTCTTTCTGGCCTCAATAAAGGTTTTCAGAGGCTATGAAGGTTTTCCTTTATTGTACCTCTACCCTCATCTTATACAGCATAACAGCATCACCACATATGAAACCAGTAATGCCCAACATGACAAGGAACTGCCTACGAATTATTTATTCTAAAACACATGCACGTCTTCGTACAACACTGTGGACAGTAAAGTAAAATATAATCATTAGATTTAGGACTTACCGTCTTCAAAATTCCTTTATCATCGGCTGTTTCGGCTATTCAGCCATTTTCAAGTTTATCAGGTTTCCCTTCATCATTTACACAAACACTTACACATAACTAACACAATCCCGTATTACCTAAACTAATGACTCGTGATGAGCGACTACCTACGACGCTGTCCCGGTATGCGCTGATGGTATGCAAGTTAATCGCCTGGAAGTGGAATATAATCACTGAACTATATATAAATAAAGAGAAATATAAAATATAATCACTTGGACTTGATTATCCACACTCAACTGAAGCCGGAGATAAACTAAAAACAGATTTTAGATAATAATTTAATAATAACGTTAAAATTAATACAAGACATGTGGGTCGACGTATAACACTGTGGGCGGTAAAGTAAAATATAATCACTAATCACTTGAACTTGAACATTAACACATAACTGAAGCCAGCGATGAACTAAAAACAGATTTTAGATAATAATTTAATAATAACGTTAAAATTAATACAAGACATGTGGGTCGACATATAACACTGTGGGCGGTAAAGTAAAATATAATCACTAATCACTTGAACTTGAACATTAAGACATAACTGTAGCCAGCGATGAACTAAAAACAGATTTTAGATAATAATTTAATAATAACGTTAAAATTAATACAAGACATGTGGGTCGACGTATAACACTAAGGGCGGTAAAGTAAAATATAATCACTAATCACTTGAATATTAAGACATAACTGTAGCCAGCGATGAACTAAAAACAGATTTTTAATAATTGAATAATAACGTTAAAATTAACATAACACATGAAATGAATTTGTCCTTAAATTTGAATTACTTTTTTTGAGTTACAGGCGTTAGAACGGTTTTCTTTTAGAGTGTTATGATAGGAATGTGCTAATTTAAAAAATTAGGAGCTCCCTCTACGATAAATACATTTTTCTTTTGTAGTAACACTTTTTGAGTTACACTCGTTTGGACATAAGTGCAACCCACTTTTCAGCCAAGTTAGTAAAAATGGTCGATGTTTGACGATTGATTGTCACTAAACAACTGAACCCAATCTAACGTTTAAGGACCCCATTAGACGCGTAATTTTGTCCTCTTTAATTTATTATTCTGAGACTTTTTCCTTACGATAAACCGTTTCTGAGTTATAAGCGAAAAAATGAAAAAAGTGCCAAAATATCACGGTTTTTCGGCTCCCAAACGTTACGACATGCTCAGAAACTGTTGCAAACTTACTCTTATTTGGGATACCCAAAGTGGATTAAAATCATTTCCAGCTTTAGCTTATTTTTCAGGAAGCACGGTCTTTTTTCGGTCTAATTTGCCTGAGCTGTTATAAGAAATACCACCGGTTACCTCCAAGTTTCATGTTTTGAATGTTAAGTAGTTATTTATTGTACTACATTTCGAATGCAAATATACATCAGCTATAGAAGGCGGGTATTTTCTTACTGGGCATACTGTATTACATTGTACAAAGTCTGATCAAAAGTTCCAGAATTGATTTTTTGTAAATTTATTGAGAAACATTACAATTTATTCAACCTTATACCCTTCAAAATATTAGCAAAACCAAATCAGACACTTCTCTTAACAGTAAGAAGAAAATAAGTCTTAGTTTCTTCAGCAATGTTTTAGCTGCTCGATTGTGTTAAATCTTTGTCGATTGAGAAGGACTTGAGACTATCCTCTATAGTAAAAGAGTGGCAGGGGCTAAAACAAGT
>JAGFPH010000353.1:558477-570555 GCA_018207615.1 Philaenus spumarius
TTTAAAATAAACTGTTTTGTTAGTGAGATGATTCTTCAATTGATTTGTTTATTTTTACATATTATTTATTTTCTTATTTATCTTTGTGTTGTAAAATGGTTCACTAAATCTTTTAAATTGATTTTCATGTGTGTTTGACATTTTCTTATAATATATAGTATATCAAAACTTTATCTAGAATTTGCTCAAATTGTCAAAAATCTTTCAGAAGTGAGAATATTACAAAATAAAATCTGTAAGTTATATTTTGAGTGCAATCCACCTATTGTGTCATGTCGGGCCGCTGAGGCGAAATCAAGTTATTTAGCTTGGTTGTCGAGAGGTCAAGGAAATGAGCGTCACAAAGGACGTGACACTCATTTCCTTGCCCTCAGGGGTGTATCTGCACCCAAGACCATTGGAGTTGGCTCACTCGACTGAAGAGTTGAGAATATGCAATGAAGAGTTGTATCCTGCACGAGGTGACTCTGCGCTGGACTGAATAAATAAAATCCCCAATCCGAAGGCGGTTTTCACCTGTGCTGATAGGATGAATGGTACTAGAGTTATGGTGCATTTAACTAACGGGATACCTGAGATACCAGGCGACCTCTCAGGGATACTTAGCCTTTACCATGCATGCGGGCTCTGTGAAGTGGATCTCTTTATTACCTTGCATTACTCGTGGGAAAAATAAGGTAGAGAATCAGCCACCAGCTGGAAACTAAGGAGGAGGTTGAGTCGGACTCTGAGCTGGATGAAGACCTCCTCCTGAAAAATCCTGACACCTCGGGTTTCACAGGTGAGCTGACGGACGCTAAAAAGCAGTTGGTCTCGGTCAATGTGGAACAGAGGAAGTCTAGGATGTCCAAAGGAGACAGGCGGCATGCTCTCAAGGCCAATTAAGGCCAGGAGTATGACCCCCAAAACTTCCGGGTCGAGGATGTCGAGCTAATCGTTGCTGACCAAAAAGATATCCTGCGGGCTACCAAGGTGTTCCTCAGAGCACCTGTTAAGCTGGTAGAGACTCCAGAAAGGAACCGGGATATGCTTGACAAACAGGGTAAAAGATTAGAAAATCTTGGTCATAAAGGAGAACCACAAAGGCCATACTTTTGTCTTCCTGGATGACGAATCTTCTCTTGCAGCCGTCAAAGCAGCAGGATGTAAGGCTCATGTGGACTGGATGTAGGACTGTGGCAAGTCACTCTTGTCTTGTTGTCACGAAGAGACAAAGCCGAGGGACCTGCAAATGATCCTTCACCACAGTAAGGCGGCTTTGGCCTCCTTCTGCCAAACATTCCAGCAAAAACACACTGACCTGGCGGCGCTGATCCAGGAGCCTTGGCTCCACCGAGGTCAGATCGCAGGACTGGGAGATGCCGAAGGTAAACTTATTTTTTGTAACGCAATTACCAACAACCGAACCTGCATTCTTGTAAGGTCAGGAGTACAATGCTTGCCTTTAATCGATTTTTGTTCCAAAAACATCACTACAGTGATAAACCATTGGCATATTGGGAAGGACAGACAGGGCCTAATTTTGAGCAAATTATTCTGATGCCAAAGCTTACCGACCCATCAGCTTATCTTTGTTTTTCTTGAAATCAGTGAAAAGGCTGGTGGAAAGCTATATAAGAAAAGGGGTACTCTCCGGGGTACCTCTTCAACGAAACCAACCAGGAAAATCCTGTGAAACTGCATTACATAGTCTAGTGGACAGAATCGAGGACTCTTTCTTGGGCATAGAAGGTGCATTCGACAACACGTCATTTGAGTCAATAGTGTGAAAACTGCAAGAGCGAGATGTGACGCGGCCGTAACAAGGTGGGTGCACTCCATGCTATGAAGCAAGTGCATACAAAGCTCCCTACTTAGTGAATTGTTTGAGATCACGGATCACGGCCAAAAGAGGGAGCCCACAGGGAGGAGTTCTTTCACCTCTGCTGTGGAGCTTGATGGTTGATGGTCTCCTTACAGAAATCAGCCAGTCAGGAACATACATAAAAGGCTTATTGGTAAAAGTGATGACATTGTCTCGGGTATCATAAACAGAGACCTGAGACGTGTTAAAACGAAGGAAGGCCTCAACGTTAATCCCAACAAAACTATAGTTCCCTTCACAAGGAAAAGAAACTTAACAGCCCTGGAGAGGATATCCATGGACAACAGCCGGTTGAACATTTACGCGTCGGTGAAGTATCTTGGAGTAATTCTTGATCAAAATTTGACATGGAATGCACACCTGGACAATTTGATTCTTAAGGCAAAATGGGCGCTACTGGCAACCAGACGTTTTATTAGAACTACCTGGGGTCTCAAACCTCATACAGCTCTTTGGCTGTATGAATCTGTGATCAGACCCCAAATTGCATACGGAGCGGTGGTTTGGTGGAAGAAATCATGTCAAACTGCTGCTGGTAACAATTTAACTGATTTACAATGTCTTGCATGTTTATGCATAACTGGAGCTTTCAGAAGTACCTCACAGCGGCTATGGAGGTGCTTCTTGGACTTCCGCCTCTAGACAACCACATAATGTCGGAGGTAAGGAAGTCTGCTTACAGATTAACAAGTGTGAACGAATGGCGGAGGGGACTTAAAAACGGGTGTAGACATGGTGACTGACACAATGCACACCGAGTACATTTTCTATAGACCTTTTACAGTAACTCTCAGAACCAGAGAAGAAATGAGAAGGAAACATCAAACCAGGATCTGCCAAAGGAACTATAGTCTGGTTTTCTGATGGGCAGCAAATCTTTCTATGGTGTATATAGCGCATTACCAAGGACAAATATCAGTGCGAGTTTTGGGACTCACTGTACAGTCTTCCAATCAGAAATCTTAGCAATCACTGCTGGTGCCCATTTAGGATTGTCGAAAGGATACAGGAATAAACACGTCGTAATCCTCTCTGACAATCAAGCAGCACTTAAAGCGCTGGACTCAATACAAGTCACATTCAGACTGGTGAAGAAGTGCCTCAACACTAATTAGACTTTCCACATTAATATGGTGGGATTGAGATGGGTGCCAGGACACCGTGGCATTCTAGGAAATAAAATGTCTGATACTCTTGCAAAAAAAGTAGCATCCACACCATTCATGGGGCCAAAACCAATATGCTGCATTAGCCGTAGCATGGCCAAGAGCGCAGGAAAAAACTGGGTCAGGGAAGAGCAATGCCAGAGATGATGGTGTAGATTACCCGGGTACACGCAGAGTAAACGATTGATCAAGATACCAAATGCTAAGCTCACCAAATCCCTAATCAAGTTAAACCGACCACAGCTCAAAAGAGCTGTAGGAATCGTTACTGGACATGGTCAGTTCAGGAAACACCAAGCAACACTGGGAATCCTTGAAGGCGACCAATGCTGTTGGCTTTGTGATCAGTCAGAAGAGTCAGCAAGACACGTCATATTTAAGTGAGAGATCCTGGAGCGCAGAAAGATGGGGCTCTTTGGAATCTAGCAACCAGGGGACGAAGAAGACAGGTACTTGGTGGAGAAAATCCAGGAGCTCAAAAGGCATAAAGGCTTCTAACGTGCTAAGCACGGGACACAATAAACCGAAGGTTGACGTGTAGTAAGGAAACCTTTTCTAAGGAGCAGTCCATCCCAGGAAAATCTAATCTAATTGTGTTATATCTATGCAAACAGTCATTGATTAATGTCTTAATACTAGATTTTAAATAATTCATTGTAACATGCTTAAACATATTTATTAGAACCACAATACATAACGGTCTCCCTGTTTTAGTAGTTTGAATTAAGCATTGATCTTGATCGCAGTTTAAATGTTACTATATTAAACTTAATTTTACTTTTGTAATTAATCAATTCTATCATCTAAATTTATTTTACACTAAAATATTTACCTGAAGGTTATGTATTTATTTATTTGGCCAGCTTCCCCTATTGTTCGTTTACAGTTTAGTTGATAGCATGGTCAGGCATTGTCCATATTATTGAAACGGAGATCTTATGCTAGTAGCCTGCATGAAAACATCAATCTCATAAAACTCATTTAAACTAGTTATTAGGAATATGTTTCCCTTGTTATTGTTTTTTATTGATATTTATATTTTCAAGAGTAATTTGTGTTAATGTGGAACATTAATACAAAGTGAAAAAATAGTTGTTTTGTTTACATAATTATGGATAATAATATAAAAACTTGAGGAAAAATCTTTAAATTCAAAATTTGTTATCAAAATGAATTAAGGATTGAGAAAAATAAGCACTAACTTTAGTTTACAGAAAACATCAGAGCATTATTGGTGCTGAACTATCTATTATCATGACCTAAATTCTGATGTATAGTACTGTAGTAATTATTTGGAGAGTATATTATTTTATTTGGGAGAATATATTTGCTCTCAGAAAACAATTTTAACAATTTGTTAGAATTGAAATGGCACAGCAATACACGTTAGAATAAAACTAATGAAATGTTAGTTTTTTGTAGTTTAAACTTCATAATGGGATTTAGTTAAACATGAGGTACGTTACTAAAATTAAGACATTTTTATCTTGAATTAAACACTGAGACAAGGATAATCATAATTCCATGTGGTAGTGAATAGGAGCCGATGTACTTAGGTCAGGTAGTAAAGCGGCAAGCCTCCATAAGACCCATGCTATCAACTAAACTGTAAACGGACAATAGATTACAGAGTTTTCAATGTCAAACATATTGTGTTCCCATAGAATACTAGTCATTGATTTAATACATGAATTCTACTCTGACTTACTTTATTTAAATACTCTGATACAGAAATTGGTTGAGGTAACTGAGGTGATTGTGGTCCAGGACTGATTGGTATCCGAGGTGCGTAAGGGTTTGCTTGACTCTGCTGATGCAAGTGCTCAAGCACAGCTGTCACTTCATTGTAGCAATCCCGTCTGAAATTTTTTATTGTTTTTTATTTTCATGATTTTGGTATCCAAGCCACTTCATAAAATTAAATAAGTACAAGAAATAACTATAAGTATGTTACCTGTTATCAACATCACGTTTTGAACTAATAACAATGTTCAAAAAATAATGTGACACAAACAATTAACATCAACAAAGAGGAAGTCAGGTGTTTATAGAATAAACTGTAACGATTGTGTCCGCTTTTAAATTGACAGACAGGCAGAGCGTTTAAAGAACATCTACCACACAATAACATTTGTACGGTAAATTACGCAAATCATTTACTAGACTATAACCATAACTACACAAATTTGTATGCCTATTTGACACCTCTTCAATATTACAAAAAGGGAAGATTAATGAACATTACTGAAGAATTTGAAATTTAAAAAGAATTCAGACACAACTCCAATAATAAATTAAATGATCAACTCATTTCAGTCCAATGACTTATAAGATAAATCCCTCGATCAAGATATAACTGGCCATTAACTACTGCACAAAGTAGGCTGTTTAGTTTACCACAGACAAAGCGATAGTGTACACCAACCAACTAAAGCCGTATAGCGCTATAAATTATGTATGTATTGTGTAGTTTTTGTAATTAATGTGTTTGTGTTTATATGAATATACGATGACATGAAAAGTGAAATTATATACTTGAAAATGAGATTACGATCTCGAAACTCATCATAACCAGGACAGTATTACGAAGTCTATCGACGGACTAAATAACAGGTAAAATACTTATAATAATTTCCTGTACTTATTTCATGAAATTAAATGTTTTACAGTTTGAGATTTCAAAAATATATATTTGCATGTCACAAACTGATTTTATATTTAGAGAAAACAAATACCAGCCTTAGATTAGGCTTTAGATATATTTCTACACCAATATAATGTGGAAGTCTCAAATATTTGGACGATGAAAATAATTGCTGGCTTTTTATAGCTACATTTATAAGGAAATCAAAGTAACATTATCAATTACCAAGAAAATTTGGATAGAGATATACAAAATAACATTTTCTTCTAAGCACTTATAGTTTAAATAATTTTTTTGCTTATTTAAGAAATCAAGTAAAATTCTAAATACTTCACTAAACAATTATTGCCAATGATATAAGTAGTTAACAAATTTTATAACGTTTGGCGTTATAAAAATAAAAATAAATAAAACAGTTAAAACAAATATTAAATTTAATAAAAAGATTACATGTGAACTATCATTTAATAACTATTTACTTTATTATTTACTTGCAACTAAAAACACACTTTAATAAAATTACTTCACTTTAAAATCAAAACAAAAACATTTACATAGCCTAAAACCTTGTTTGTTTACCTTTGAACATGTGTCAGTTCACCTATAATCAGTATCTATGCCACACAACCTCATCTGTGACTCTATTGCATCATTCTACACGCTTACATCATAATACAAATATTGCATCATACAACCTTTGTATTACAACTTAGGCGGCAAATACTCTTTATTTCGCGCCAATATAGTCTCACATGAGTCATGCCTTCTTAAGTTTGCATATCATATTTTACACAAGACATTTACTTTAACTGTTAATCTTATATCGGTCGAAGGTTCGTCAAGCTGAAAACGTACTCACTAATGGAATTGTGGGAAACAATGAAAATCAGAATGACATGGCGAACAACTAAATGTGTTTACTCTATCATGTTGTAAAGATTTGTACAACAGAAGAAATTCATCAATTTACATAAAACACAAAACATAATTTTATAATTTAAAACATACAACCTAAGCAATAAGAAAGACGAGACACAATTTAATTCAGAATATAAAAAAATGATTTTATTTGCAGACTGAAAATTTACTATACTTTATACTACATTAAAATTTATCAAATTGTATAAAAATGTTCAAGCTATACCTAGGCTTTGTTTAATAATAAATGTTGTACTTGCGTATTTTAGGTGGGCCACACATCACTGTTCTTATAACACAAACTATAAAAATCCTGACCACATGGCCGTAAAACACTTATCAATTCAATCCAGTTGAATCTCTCGCAGAATCTTTTCAACGAAGTGTACAAATTCTGTACCACTATTTTACTTGGCTTTAAAACATAATTCCTTATCCTCACTTACAGAAAACTCATTATTTTAAACAAAAACTCGCAGCCCTGTACTTTTGTTATAACTCTCACTACGCCATTTCTCTCAGATAGATTCAACTCGTACAACGCCTTGGGAATCTTCATCGCACCAGCACTGCTATCAATATTAAATCCATGTTTTCTTTCACTACAGACATTAGTATACTACATGACCATATGATATAGTTCTTTTATTAGTTGTTTAGATATTTTATAACTGTTCTTTATTTAAATAAACTTTATATTGTTTTAGATTTTATTTAGTTTCAATACGCACTGTTCTTATAGTTGGTTTTATGTATTACACTTTTCTTTTACTACCAATGTCCCAATGTCATATAAGTATATAGTACACTTTAGTTAAACGATGTATTCTATTATTTATTTATGTTTAAGTCTGCTTTTATTTATTTATTAAACTGCTATTAAAATTTATTTACTTTGCGTCTTTTATTTACATATATATGACTCTAATTTTATCATAATTGATTACTGGATCTTGCGCTTCTCATTTTACTAGACCCTTTATTCTATAATAAATTCTCTCTATTGAATTTCTTTTACATTTGTTTTATTAAACACATTTATAGTAGTTATAAAAAAACTTTCTATATCTTTCTAATAGCCCACATGTTGTGGTGCCAAAATTTATCATCTAACTAAATTTCTCTCTTTTACTTCTATTTATGAATTGCCCCAAAGTTGGATGTCAAAGTTATAGTATAACTGAAACTGTTTTTACTTGTTAGCATCTAATGCATCAACATAGAAATAATTATTCAAACACACAAGTTTAAAGTCAACATCATCAACATATTTATTGAAATTTTCTAGTATCAATACTACATATTACATTAATTTTATAATTGGGTTTGCCTTGATAAAGTTTTATGTACCCTTGGCTTAGCTCATTTATACGGTAAAATTTGAATATCTTTAATAATGTCTATTTTTGATTAATTTAATTTAATTTTAATTTATCTCGGTGTAGGCACTCTGCTGGTACTGAATATACCTCCTTATGTTTGTTATACACATTTATATCATTTTAATATAGTTTGTAAAATATTGGAACAGTTAATTTGATATTTGGCTGATGAAAGAATTTTTAAAAATGTTTTACTTTACGCTATTTGAGTTCTATTGTTCATTGCAAGGTTGAATTGTTTATATTTTAGTTAATTGATATAGAGTATACCAGTCTCTATTGAAATTTTGTCACTGATTTTACTTTTTATATTATTAAACTTTAAAAATTTAGCACTGTTTTATAAAACACCTTCACTCTTCAATGGCTTTTGTACAAATCATTTGAAAAAGGACGCCGTTTTTGGCTTCATGACGCTTTTGGAACCACGGGGTTCACATCCCTCCGTTGAGATATCTTGTATGGATTTGCATTTTCTATTGGCCATCGGCAGACGAATATTTTAATGACGTCATCGGAGTAGGTCTTCGTTTGCTTGCATGTAGCTTGTCGTCTTGCTCAGCGTAACAAATATAGTGCGTTTATTATCGTATTTCTATTAATTTGTTTTTCAAGTTTTGATAATTATTCTTGCATTATAAATACGTTCAGATTCTACTGTTATAATTTTTAAATAAAATATTATTTATCGTAAAGGATTTTACCGCGACAAAATAAACTGACTTTTGATTAGTTAATCTACATTCACACAGCTGATCTTCACCACTTTTAATATTTGTAACCCAACATACATCATGGTTCAATGGATACTTAAATAACAATTTAAATAATTATTCCGGGCTTACATTTTAATTTACATATGCTAACGTTTATTTTAATGTATTTGGTTATGTGATTAGCGGTTCAAGCTAGTAAAGTTTATTCGATATCTACAAATGGAATTATGAATTGTTTTTTATTGATGCCTTGTTATTAATAACATGTGGCTATGCGTGAATTTACTTGTGATCGATAAATAAATATGTGAATGTGTTGTGGTGCTTTCTGTAGCGAAATAATATTTCATTATGCATTGTTTTGGTTGGAGGTTACATTCGGTTATGTTACAAATGCCTTTACAGTAGGTCAGTTATGAATCACTTATCTAGTTTACAAATATACATTGGTTGTATTGAATTTAACATCTATGTACAGTATTGTCATTACATCTGCTTGGTTTTTGAAATTTCTAGAAATGTTTTGTAATATTTATTATTTTTAATGAGAGTTTGGTTGAAATTTAATTTTAAGTAAACATTTAATTTTTATATAACTATATATAAGAAATAAATCTAACAACACATTTTGTCACATTCCACTTTTGCCGTTCGTTCCCATGTCCAGTTTCATAGTCCTTAGTCCACAATAACACTAACAGTTCCGACTTATAAGGTCATTTAAAATCAACCGTAGGCTATGCTATAAATTAACAATGTTTATTAATTTTCATTTAATATATATTTATGTTGAAAACGCACGCTTGGATTATTTAACAATAATCCTTACTTATCTTTAATAAAAGTTTTTTTTTTTTTTATTACTTCGCTATTTAAAAATCAGATCATTCCGTCATTAACCTAGGCTATTACATCATTCGCTTAACCTAAAAATCGTTACAATTCCTTGTCCTCGTTTATGTGTATGTACGTACTTTGCTATGTTTTATCGTTACTCAGATCGTATATGTCACAATTTATGTAATATTATACACTGTTTCCCCATGTATTGATAGATAAAACAATTATTTGAATTAAAGTGAGCATAATCTTGTGTCAATGCTAATGTTGTGTAGACTTTGGTAACAAAGTAGTTCTAGAAGATGGAGTATCTCTGAAATGCATCAGAGAATACAATTCATAAGGAAATGGTATGATTAGCAGATAAAATTAATCACAGCTTATTTATCCAAATAAATTTTAAATAAGACGAATCCTATAAACTATTGTAATAACTATGATCAATTATTATATAAAAAAAGTGTACAGATATTTTACTTTGCTGTTAAGAGAAAATTCTAAAAATATTTTACCACATTCAAACAAAATATCCCATGCCTTATTTTGTTACTTGGCTATAATTATTTCTTGGCATAAATTTGACTACATTTCCAATGTCTCACTAATATTTAAATAGAAACAATTCAGTACCTTTGTGCAAATGCCTGGAACCCAATAGTGTCTTCTAGAGGTTGGTTGCAGAGATAGTAATTTAAAGCAAGATCCTTTGCATCAAACTTTGAAGCACATTCCAAACATAGTTCTACCACACCTTCATAGTACTGACAATTTACAAACTGACGGCATACAGCTGATAAGTTGATACGGGGTGCCACTTCTTTACAGAGCTACACAACAATTTAAAATGTATAAATTTGTCTCTTTCAAGTTTAAAACTAAAACAGGATGGACGAAAGAAGTTGTAGATTCAGGACAGCAAGGAACAGAAACATAAATATTTCATTCTGTATTAAAAATTTCACGGTTTTCACAATAATGTTTTAATTATATTTTTAACTATATAACTCAGGTGATTCATAAAATTGGTGCAGAATATATTCAGAGGATATATTTTTCACAGAATTAAAAATTTTGTTTTGACTTCAATAATCCATCAAGTTAACACAATTTGTGTTTGGATTTTGTTTTCTTTTGCTAACATATTTTAAATTAAATTTTAATATCAGTAATTCATCAAAATAGCCCGAATCGTAAGATTGTGCATTAAAAGTCAATTTTTAATTACATATGGAACCTCCAACTACTCAATCTCAAATTACTAGATTGGCAGATATTTCTATAATAGATGTATATTGGAATTCTTTAGGTCATTCTTATACTTGCATCCTTTGTTAATCACTATTTCATGTTCAGTAAACAGTTTTAAAATGTATTCTGGAAAATTCAGAAGTAACCAAAATATCACATTGTGAACTTACAATGAAAGTTATTCAAATGTTTCTGTGTGCTAACAAATAGAAAAATTTTAAGTTAAATTTTATTCTTGAAAACTCTTAACACTTTTTTTAACTTGTAAAATCTTTTTATTGCTCTAATCTTATCTCTTTTGGGGAAAATCTCAATCCCTCTTATCTGCAACTTTACTTTTTCCTTGGTTAATTATTTTAAGATTTGAAATATATTTATAACTAGCTGACCCGTACGGCGTTGCTCGTGGTGGATGGTATTTTCAGTCTTTTTAACGTAATTGTATTCTTTTTAAGTGTTCAGTCAGTGAGTGGTATTTGGCTTTTATATATATAGATCTCAAATAATAAAAGCACTATTGTCATAATAATAAAAGATCTGAAATTATGATTTTAGTAACTTTGATCCTCCGAAACCCCTAATAAAATTTCGAAATATTTCAAACCCTTTCTTAGTGAGCACCTATGGCCCTAGAGGAAGCTACATACAAAATTTCATTCCAATCCGTTCTGTAGTTTTGAAGAAATCGTGATTTAATAATTTTCATCCAACCAAACCCCGCCTAAAATTTCGAATTTTTGTAAACCCTTTCTTAGCGAGCGCCTATGACCCTAGAGGAAGCTACATACCAAATTTCATTAAAATCTGTTCGGTAATTTTGAAGAAATCGTGATTTAGTAATTTTTACCCCCCAAACCCCTCTAAAATTTCCAATTTTTTAAAACCCTTTTTTAATGAACACTTATGGCCCTAGAGGAAGCTACATACCAAATTTCATTCCAATCCGTTCGGTAGTTTTGAAGAAATCGTGATTTAATAACTTTGATCCCCCCAAAACCCCCCTAAAATTTCGAATTTTTTCAAACCCTTTCTTAGTGAGCACCTATGGCCCTAGAAGAAGCTACATACCAAATTTCATTCCAATCCGTTCGGTAGTTTTTGAGAAATCGTGATGAGTGAGTCAGTGAGTCAGTGGGTTTTCGCTTTTATATATATAGATTAATAAATTATTGTAGTTTTTTGATGTTTTAATTGTTTAGAGTTGTTTATGGTTAGTTGTTTAACCCTCCAACTGCTGATCATTATTTTCCCCAGTGCTAAGCCAAATTAGGGGTCACAGATATAAAGTTATTTTTTTTTT
>JAGFPH010000353.1:570565-590788 GCA_018207615.1 Philaenus spumarius
TAGAGAAATAAGCATAGAATAATAAAAAAATATAAAAATGAACTTATCCCTTATTAGCTGATGTCTTTTCCACGTTTATTTAACAATTTTTTCTTTCGAAAAAATAAAATCTCAGTGACCTCACAGCTCTATTCCATAAAGAGATACATTATTTTTCCTTATGAGTAAAATATGCCAAATATTGTAATAAAACAAGAAATATTTATTGTCAGCACTTATTTTTATTCAGGGACACAGAAATTATGAAAAACTATTATGTTGCCCTATGTACAAAACTGGACTTTTTATTGAAAAACACATGTTCACTCAAAATAACAAATACTACAAAAAAACAACACTTCAAGAAATGAAGTTTCATTTGTGTATATTTGATAGATTACTTCATTATGAGTAGAACCGTATAAGATATTTGTCATTCAGCTGATATTTGACGATTTTGTGGCAGATTTAGTAAGCCGTGTTTAATGCAATGAGAATTCTAATGGATTCCTCAGACTCACAAGTAAAAACAAAATTTCATCAAATGCATTAGGACATTTTTGGAACCAAATTATATATACAAAACATTGCTTGTTTAAAAGAATAAAATATATAATCTAGAAGTAAACAGATACATACATTTAGGGCTGCTCTTAAGAGTCTGTCCTTCTCATCCTTGTTTTGCTTTGTTTTGGCCAAATTTATCATTTCATTTGCCTGAAAATACAAAAACAAATATTTCAATCTAACAAATAAATTATAAATCATGTTATTATTTCTTAATATACTAGATGATGTTTTGAGTGACGTTCTGAGCAAAATATTTAACGCATATGACTTTTTGAAGAACATAATTTTACAAGTTGGCCCGTGCGAATATCTCACAAGTTAGGCGTAGGCCTTCTTACCTGATTTAATACATTGATTTAATTAAGTAAATTACGTTTATTTATTTACGTTGGTTTAATTTGATTGATTTTTGTGATTGATGTATATTTGCATATAGAATGTAAACAATCTAACAGCTGTCATGTTAATTAAACAGATTGTTAATAGATGGTGTCTTTCATTAGGAATCACATGAACTTTCATATGAAAGTTTGTTTCTCAATTTGTTTAACAAAAACATAAATTTCAAGCTATCTGTCTATTTTTTATCAATGGCGGGGAACATAAGCTTTAAAATTATGTTTGAATCATTAATTTTTGATGAAGAATTAAAGGAGATATGGCATTACAACAAAACAAACACCTTTGAGAAATAATATATAAGAATGATTAATATATTTGCAGAATTATATAAAAGAGACAACTCAAATAGTAAAAATAATGTATTTTCAAATTGTAATAATAAAATAACGACTCATAATAATTACTATGTAAATGTTATACACACTTTTACCGTCGACTATAAAATAAACAGAGATACGCTATGGAATGGGTTTACAAAAGATTTATTATTTATTAGTAACAACAAATTGGTCAATAGCTTATTACAATCTCGGGTTTATGTTTTTCAATTCTGTTTGCCGGCTAGCTGTTTATAAAGTCTTTTAAATTATGATTGGACTTCAATAGATCAAATAAAATAAAAGATTCCAATAAAACAAATAAAATGTCTAACTAATAACGAGGTGGACACTTAACTAGGGTTTCTTAATTTATGCTTAGACTAATGAAGGGTGATTGAAATTTATGAAATGATTGAGATGGTTTAACAAATTTTGAACTTAGGTCTAATCTAAAATTAAGTTCAATGATGAATTTAATAACTATATTAATAAATGTGTTTCAGTTTATTTGTGTAGTTTTATTCACCGAACTCGTGGTTGGGGCTTCAGTGTTTCTAATTGTAAAATATAATGTTTAAATAAATAATGACTGGGTCGCTGTATAACTGAAGAAGTGAATGAGAGTTAAGTTAATAATTTGGAAGCTTCAATTTGGCGAATAACATGAAGGTCTGATGTGAGGAAAAACATATGGAGTCAACTCACCAAACAGTCTGAAGCTGTATTTATTATTTTACCAGTACTAGGTAGTTTTTTGGTGGTACTTATATAAGTGTTCAATATGTGGTAACTTATTCACTTGATGCTTACTTAAGTTTTATTTAAGTATAAAGTTTGTATTTTTTCAGAGATATACTCAAACTAAACTGTACTCTACCAAGGTTGATGCAAGAATGTCCTATCCTAGTCACCACATTCTTCTTACTTAAGCCTATATGGTTTTACAAAATTATATGATGAATGATTTTATCTTAATGCTTGAAATGGGACATGAAGATAGTGGGCTATGAGTATTTATATTGGTGCTATCAGGGATTGGTGGTTTATGAAATGATCCCTGGATTATGTGACTACTGTTTATTTTATAAAATCGAATTTTGGTAACATTACATAATGCAATAAATACATGTACTGTATAACATACACATGTATAAAATTGTATAATTAAAAGTGACAATATTAATACTATGTAAAATTTGATGTAAATAATACATTGAATAATGTAGGCTAATACTAAACATTAGGATACAAGAGATAAAAGATAACTCATTTTAAAATAATAAATCATTGAAAACGTGTTTTAGAAAATTATAGAAAATAAACACTTAAAGTTGTTAAATAATAATGGAAATAAAAACATAGTAAGCATCCTGACATAGCTGTGGGTTGGGTAGACCCACATGTTAATACTCCTTTGGTTCAGTGTATGTGTTTTAGACTATTAATTTTTTATAAAAAGTGAATTGTGAGTGAAACTGAACATATATATTTGTGTGGTAAAGAAGTGAATCCAAAAACTAGAATAAGTATTGAAATTTATGAAAACATTTTGTGTCACCATCATGCTTTCTTATATAAACTACAAAATGGTTATTCAAATTAAGTTTTTAAACAATGAGTACCCTACCACAAGTTCGATACAGCAAATTAACACAAATAAATTGAAAATATTTATTTTATGTCTTCCCTAAATATTTAAAAGTTTATTTGTGTTGTGTTATTGTACCAAACTTGTGGTAGGGGACTGAGTGTTTCAATTGTTTTAACTCACCCCAGTGCTCATTGAGTTGTCTATAACTTTCTGTTTTTTATAATTTTTTGTTTTGAATTTCATTATAAATATGTTTGAGTAAACCAGAATCAAATATGAGAATATGTTCGTTCCCACAAGAGGCTGGCGTGTGAAGCATGATCTCTCCTCCTTGTTATTAACTATCAAATATTTTATACCAAACATAGTAAAACAAACTATGATACAGTAAATACTTTTTAACAAGCCTATTTTAAACCAGTCATCAATTAGCATCATCAAGATGACTTCATGCAAAATGCTTGCTTTGGGTGTTGTGCATGTGCTTCATATCTTAATTATGTATCATCTTAGTTTAACTCATTATATTATACCACATTAAATTTATTTTAATGCTTCAGAACACTTATATTCTTGCCAGTAGCAATTATATTTCTATTTTCTTTAATTATAGTACTAAGCACATTGTAACGTTAGGTGTTAAAATAGAAAATATAATTTAGTAAAATATAAAAAAATGGGTTTACGTAAGTTTAATCAATTCAAAAATACAAAAAATGCTCAAATATTTATTAAAAACAATGAAGTGTAAGTATTTTGCTTAAAATATTATTTACTTTATTAATTTACATCATGATTATCAAGCAGAATACTTAATTTCTCAAAAATCTAACCTCAAATATGTTTTGTTTATATTTACTATGTTACTCACACTTCAATCTACTGCTAGGCATGTGACGTTCAAACTATGGTCGTTTTGGCGGCAATTGACTTTGCTAATCATTGCACAATAGAGTGACGTCACAGCTTTATTGAAGCCTAGCTTACCAATCAACAAATTAATTTACATTTATTTCTAAAAATCTCAAGTTGGATTCGCTTGGGCTAAGTTAGTACTTGATTTTGAGTGAAATTGTAGTACAGAAATGATAAATCAGAGCATTGCAGCGAACAGCTTAAACCATTTACTGTAAAAGGTTATTTTCAATACAAACATTTAAATCTTAAAATATACAAGAAATACATAAAACTATAAAATTTAAACATAGAAGACGCAATTTGACTATTTTAATTTAGAAATGAAATCAAAACTATAAGCAGATTAGAAAGTTAAGTTATAAGAAAAATGTTGTAGACCCTATCTTATGGAAATTTCCAAAGTTACAAAAGTTCAAATTTAGATGAAATTTATATTGTATATAGTCTAAATACTTGCGGTTTCATGTAATCCCAAAGTTTTAGTACATTTCACATCACTTAAACTGTTTTTTCTTTTAACCTCTACCAAAGCGCATGTGCAGAAACCTTCAACATCTTATATTTTTTTAATCACTTGTTGTAAAACCTTTTTATACTCCCAAGTATATATTGGTTCACTATTTATTCTTTTCACTGCTCAAGACATGACGTTGCAGATATTTACAGATTTCTGCTTCAAAACAAACTACTGCACTATGACACACGTCAAACCTCTTCCATTGCTACTCTGAGAAGGAAGTATGGTCCGTTTTCCACATCTGCTGCACATCGATGCCAACCTAATTTCTTAGTTCACTCTTACCTCCTTGTTACTCCTTGTTCACTCTCCTCCTTATATATATAAATTTTGTCTAAAGTGAGTGAAACATTGTTCCAATTATTATTTGTTTTCACTTTAACTGTTTATATATCACTTTTTATATCACATAATTTTTACTGGTTATATATAATGTATTACGTTATAATTTTATATCTGCCTTTTGTAAACAAATTCTTTTTATTAAATAACTATTATCATTTATTTTATAAAAAAAAAATATTTTCCTTGCGTCTATTTTATATATATATAATTCTTATTGTCTCTTTAATTTTTTTATATATATAATGTGATGTTTATTATGTCTTTTAATTTAACTTAGCTACCTTCTCGTCTGCATTGTTCACATATGTCACAACATTCATCTGCCTCCTTTCCTAACTTTGCCTTCAATACTTCTTCTGTCAAAAAAATATTGGTTAGACATGACCTTTAAAAATATCTGTATATTTTTATATATTATTTTGTATGTATTTTTATCTAAAACGCTTAAAAAGAAGTTAATTCTAGAAGAACCATAAGAAATTATATTAATTTTAAAATTACCTTTGTACAAGCTGCATCTTCATTGCGATAAAGTTTAGGGCATATATCACGTAGTTTTAAACTTATAGGGTCAATAGATGTGTTGTCACTTAAATACCTGGAAAAAAACTTTTTCTTAGAAAGTACAACTTTCACTAAACAAAGTAACACTATTTTCAAACAAGATTGAGATGCTATAAGTGACTTTATCTTACATACTGTATTTTTTACTGGTGTTAAGTTTACAAATAAAGACATTAAACAAAACATGGTATGTACAAAATAACATCATCTAAACTTATAATTAACGTGATTATATGTTTTGTGTTTGGAAAGGCTAATATGGTTTCCATCGAATAATAAGTGAAGTTCAATTGGAGTTATTAACATTATAAGAACGAGTTTGTGAGAATACAATAACGGTGCTTTGAAATAACTGGATTTTGGTTATAGGAAAAACCATACTTGCAAGTATAAAAAACTTTAATATATTTTTTTTTATTGGTCTGCATTTAAATGTTTTTGTCATTATCTTGAACAATTAAATTTAGGATAAATTTTATTTGCAATTCTCAAAAAGTATAAGATTTTAATGTTTGGAATTGTTACTTTTATTAAATTTTTTTAATTGATTTTAAAAATGTTGTATTAAATTAACAAAGTCAGCCGTCATGTAATTCATTGATACCCACAATTATCATTCCAAGAACTTCCATAGTAATCAAACTCAAAATTTTAAATTAGGTTAAAGAAAATATTGCGTAATAAGTGTAATATGACATAGGACATAGATGATTTAGCGGCAAAGCTTGACGGTAAACTGTGCATTCACAGATGACAGAATTGTCAATCTGTCAAGCGCAAGTGGTCAGTCCATTAAACTACTACATTACATATCTGTGACTCTGAAGTCAGAGATGACAGATGGTTATCAAACAAGTGGGACAAAAACCTTGGACAAGATGGCTGTGGAACGCCATCTTGTTACATCAGATTTGTTTAAGTTTTAGGAACTTATTTAAATAAATGATTTTATCTACGACCATTGCAATAAACACCAATAACGCTATTACAAGTAACATCAGAAAGAGGTACATTACAAACCAAAAGCCAACCCGATTAGGTAATGATATCATTACCTAACAGGAGTCACTTTACATAATAGGCTCTAGACCAATGAGAGCTCGTCATTTGACGGAAGTAGAGTTGTAATAAAAATAACGCTATTCGTACATCAGCTGATTGTACCCATACGTTCCGGATGTTAGTGTGTTATTGTAACTAACCTCAAACGTGAGTTGACGCATTCCGCAAACATGAGTGATAGTGATGAATTTTGTTTAACTCCAGAGGATATTAATACAAAAGCAAATTCGGCTCTGAACAATTTGTTGCCAGAAAAATCTAAATTTCGTTATGAAAAGGTTTATAACCAGTTTATGGAGTGGAAAACTAGAAATGGTGTTAGTTCGTTTTCCGAGAATGTTTTCATTGCGTATTTTGAGGAATTGGCCCAAGATAAGAAACCTAGTTCGTTTTGGTCTATTTATTCAATGATTAAATCTACAATCAACATCAAACATCAAATAGCCTGTATATTTTTGGTCGTAGATAAAGTAGTGTACGCAACGATTGTATTCAGCCTTTAAGCCACTCGTGAGATATTTAGAACACTCGCTTCGCTCGTGTTCCAACTTACATCTCACTCGTGGCTTAAAGGCTTTCATAATACAATCGTTGCGTAAACTACTATTAAATAACAGTAAAGTAAAATATAAAGAATAATAAACAATAATTAATTATTAAATAAGTTCTTATCATACATGCATTTTTTTAACTTCAAATTTGATTTTTGACTTAGAATTTTTTTAAATTAAATATTTTGATATAATTTATATTTTATTTATCTAACCCCTAAGGTTACATCATTCAGAAAAACAACACAACCAACACAACTGAACCGCTGGCGTGAGTTGAGTGAATTTACAAAATTAAGTTTATATGTTTTAGGGTTTCAACTATTTGGGAAATCGGTCGACACACAAGGGCGCTGAATAGCTGCATGTGTGTATGAAATATATTAGTTTACAAGACATCACAGTCCTGACAGTACTCTTTCTACTGAAGATCACGAGGTGAGATGAAAATGCTTATTCTAACAAAATTTGTTCATACTATGTTGGAAATATTTTCTACTGCATTGCTCCATGCAAAGATATATTTTATCAACGAATACACTGTTTATCACAGTTTGCATGTAAAAAAATTTGGTCTTGCGGACTATAGAAAATCATCGTTTCGCAAAAGAGTAATATACAAAATATTCTACAAATCATGAAAGACTTATTTTGCAAGGTTTTTAAATAGACTGTGTACGGAGTCATATTAACACGTTTATAAATCAGGTAAAATAACATTTTAATTGGAATTAATACACCCATGTGAGATTTTTCGCCCACAGGGTCTTTTCATCATAAACATTGTAGACAAAAAAGTCTTAGGTGTGTGTGTATATGTTAATGGGTATGTCAGCGTATGTAAAATTGTGCAATCCCATATAAACACATCCAAGCATACAATTTATAATTTGAAAAAGACTATTAACTCTTATTAGGCCCGTAGCTATAATATAGCACAATGGGGATGAGATAAATAGCGATATTTTTTAACCTCACGTGATTTCTATAACACTGATAAGGAAATGTGTGATCTTAAATTAAAGGTATTTAAGGTAAGCAACAATTTTTACATTTAATGTCAATTACAAATGTTGCCCAGTCTCTTTTTATACGCATCTTTTCTTTGAAAAACATACCTTTTTAACCCCCATAACTATTCGCCCAAGGTCACGAAAGAGGTGCCAAGGTCAAAATATAGGCAAAAAGAACCTATGGACAAAAAATCTCACCTGAGTATATTAACTCTAACAAAAGCCTTATTTTTAATCATATTACCCATACTAATTCTAGAAACATGGCTCGTACCGCAACAAAAATATAATGGATGTAATGTATGGTTGCAACAATGATGAGTAGATACTTCCACTTTATATCCGAATATTCCTTAAAGAAAGATTTGATCATCGCTGGAGTTGTTGTGGAACTCCAATATTACCAACTCCATTATCATCTTTATCTTTCGATATTGAATAATTCATTGAGAGTCTTATCAAAAACGCGAGTGTCTATGTGCACACAAACAAAGAACTGTGAGATGCTGTGGATGCAGGCTTTTGCACAATCCCACCAGACGTGCATCATCGCACATCATAAAGTATTTGGAAGTGTATAGACGAGTGAGTGCTACACGAAGATTCACATACACACCTCTGGATTATTAAATCATAAGAATTACTGTGTAAATCAAGTGAGTAGGTAACATCAATTGAATGAAGTAATTACTCTAAATTTCCTAATCCAATTGCTAGAGGTACAGTGACCTCCCAGCCATCATTATTTTGACTATGGTGTGCTGAATATTATTAATATAATTTTGGTGAAATGGTAGGAGATACAGAACCATTAGTGATCAAGTCAAACTTGCACTTCTCTGATTAATTTTACTACATGTTAAATACATTAAATAAAGTATTCTTGATTAAATAACTGAAATCAAAATTAAAAAACTTCTTAAAACCTTTTCCAATGGATGTGTAAAATTAGATTTGTACTAGAGATGGGTCGATACCAGATTTTTCGATTCTCAATACCGATACTTTGAAAAATCGATTCTCGATTCCCGATACCTAAAAAAAAAATACTCGACAGCGAAAAAAAAATTACAACAGCTAGCTTTATATTATTACAGAATTATCTGTTACAATTAACCATTACCATTGATGAAATATTATTTCAAATAAAATAACGAATGTCCGCAAAAGAATACGACGTCCAAATATTATTAGTGCTAATTTTATAAAATGCGGCATTCAAACGCAATTTAATATACAACGTACGTCCGCGAAAAAACCTACTCCCGAAAACAATGGAATGTCCGCATAAGAAAAGACAATTAACCCAGCCCAATTTAATAAAAAGTGTAAAATATTATTTAAAATACAATAGCGAAAATCTATGGAAGAAATTAACACTAAAACACAATTAGCAGAACCTTAATTTTATGAAATATTGGCTTTAAGACGTAATTTAATATACTACGTGAGTTTTCACGAAAGATAACAAAACCCAAATATTATTAGGTAAAATGTATATGATATATCAGTGATAAAACATAATTTAAATACCACAGTGAATGTCCACAAAAAAATCGATGCCCAAATACAATTATTATTTGTGCCAATTTTAATGAACTACCATTGTTGAAATAGTATTTAAAATAAAATGACGAATGTCCGCAAAAGAACATGACGTCCGAATATTATCAGCGCCAATTTTATAAAACGCCAGCGTTAAAACTTAATTTAAATTACAACGGCTAAGGTTAACGAAAATGTTATTTTCACGATACTACTGGAATATCAGTTACTTTTCTATTTTTCTTTTCTGGAATGCGTTGCAATTTAAAATAAAACAAGTTTTAATTATTCGGAATTCGATTCGGTATAGTATTTTTTTACGACTGACTAGGATTGCAATAACGCTCGGAATACTAAATATTTTGTTTCTGAACGTTCAATGCGGATGAGTTCAGAAATAATCGGATCTTCAATCATCGAAAATTTGATTCGACGGCATCAGTATAGTCCCACTGAAGTCTGAACAACTTGTTAGAACAAAGTATTATCAAGTTAATAACGCTGATGTAAATACATAGAGTATTCAGCATTAGTGCAGTAATTTATTCATTTTTTTATTAAATTTAAATATTTTTGTTTTAGTTACCGCATTAGTTAATAGTTAATACAGTAGAGCGTCGATTTTCCAAACAAATTGGGACCGAGGGACTTCTGATAATCAATTTGTTCGGGTAATTAAATTCACTGTGTACTCACTTACGACTGGCAGCAGCGGGCAGCCAAGCGCTCGGCTTACTCAACAGCGGCCGCTGTTCATTGAGCGCACAAACTCCCTGAAGTCTATAACTCAGCTGATTATGCGAGTAAAAAACTTTAAATTCGGAATTATGTGCAGCACAGTAATGGACTTATTTATTTACAGTACATTTCCGCTTTCGGATGATTGACGTTCGGATAATTGACGCTCTACTGAATTAACATATTAATTTGATTAAGTTTAGTTAGTTGAGGATATGTGGAAACTTAACCTAAGTAGACTAGTCTTTTCAGCAATGGCATCGAAAGTGTGGCAATATTTTATAATAGACGTTGAGAGTGATGGACTTTTTGTCTGTAATTTACCTTAGCTGAATACTTTTATTTAATTATCTGTACATAACATACTTAATCATTTTCAGTATTGAAATTACATCTTATACTTTACTCTTAAATTCTTGTTAAATTCCTTGAATAATAAATAGAACCGAGAACCGAGAACCGAAAAAAAATGGAACCGACCTATCCCTACTTTAAAGTTTAAATACTTTTGTTACTGATCTATAAAAGGTGTTATTTTTCATCACAGTAGACACCCTAATTCTATAAATAGACACGATAACAAACGAATCCATAAGTGGTTGACCTTGAGCCTACTAGACTTCTTGTGAACAAATAACAGCCTATGCATAAATAAAAATAAAACAAGAAGCATTTACTTAACAAAGGAAACAATTGCCTAAAACATTTTACTGGGAAAAATGTCTACATACATCAAATTAAGAATGTTTTACATTTTTCCCTACTGATATTTATTGTTAAATGCTGAAATGAGTTAAAATACAGAGAATGTGATTGCAAATACCAGAGATTACATTCACGGTCTGCGTAGGGGAGTCCGTCCTAAATAATGAGAACGGGCAGGGCTGACAACTGAGTATCATTTGGCATCGGTATCGAGTTTCGACCCATCCCTAGTTTATATTTAAATAGTACATTATACTTACGTATTGATGAGCTTGTTTATTAAACTTGAACATAATTCTTGACCAACTAAAATCAAATCTCTGAATGTTGCGATGATCATTTGATTTTGTTGTTCCTGAAAATAAATAAACACCAAATTAAATAATTATTCTAATGTTTCATAATTTTAAATAAAATAAAATATGCTCATAACTGTAGGAGACTTATTCACAATAACATACTTTTATTTTACCTATAGTAAACCATTCAGAATGATTTCCTTGAATAGATTTTATACAAGTAGATATTTGTTAGGAATGATCACAATAATTGTTCTGTATAGTTGTTTAACCATTTTCGTGCCAGGCCCAACATGCAAGATTCGTCAAAAGATTCGGTTTAAAAGTGCCAAACCACATTTTTGTAGTGCTTTAATATAACATTGCATAACCATTAAACTATTCATGTTATACTAATAACATTTTTAATTCGCCTAAAAATGACTATACTGATGCTGATTCTCAGATTGAAACTGGTCAACTTTTATTTACACAAATTTAAAAAATATCTCAAACAGCTGGTTTTAAAACAAAAATTTTGTAAAAACTGAGTTTGTAGTGCCATAACACTATTTGAATCATTCACTATCATATTAAACCATAATTCTTATTGAAGAAGAATATATTTTATACATTATTAGAAAAAATCATAAAATTCCCCCAAAAACAAAAAATACATTTAAAAAAAAAGAAAGTTTATGTCACGCACCTTTTTTTACAAAAAACACTATTGGTAAAAAATCGTAAATATTTACACTACAGTAATTAAAAACAAATATCCAGTCATTACCATTTTTATCTTTAATTTATAATTTAGTAGAAAAATTTCATAAAAATCACAAAAAACTGTCAGATGATTATTATGTACAATTTTAATATTTCTTGAACATATGTTTCCTCTCTAGGCCAGTCTTCAATAAAATGTTACTATACAGAAGGTGTACTTCTTTTATTATTACAATTCTCAATTATAACTTAATATTATATTTTAACAGGTTATGGGCCGATTACGATCAGGTAAGTTATAAAGATAAGAAAAATTTGTTAGTAGAATAACAAAATATTGAGAATTATTAGCAGTTTGCTATTATTGAAGCTCACAGAAACATAACCTCAAATGGCTACATCAACTATTCCTTTTCCTATGCTTTCTGCTGACAATTTTACGAATTGGAAATTCAGATGATTGAAAGTCTAGAAGATGTTCTTGAAAGAAAGAGTGCACTATCTAAAATGTATTTGATGAAAAAGTTATTAACACTGAAATTTGTGGAAGTCGAATTGCAAGAACATTTTAATAAGTTTGAGAAGTAAATAAAGGAGCTTGATGCAGTTGGTAAAAATGTGATGGATGATACTGACAAAACTTGTTATCATCTTCTAACAATTCCAGATCGCTTTGATAGTGATATTGTGTCAATCGAAACAGTAATGAATAAGGATAAATCAGCATACTCTTATCAGGTGTAAAGACAAGGTTATTAGATTCGGAACTCAAAAGTAAAGAAAATGTAGTTAAAAAGTAAAGCAATTGTTCTTTCTCATCTCAAAAGGTAAATACTAACAAAAAAGGGACATAATATGTTACGAATGTGAAGGTAAGGGACATTATAACAGTGAATGTCCTTCTGCTAAACGTAATGAGTCAAGTAAGACAACTTATCGTGGTTGTGGTTATTGCGGCAATTCTAGAGGGAGAGGCAGCTCTCGTGGCCATGGCAGTGACCATGCGCGAATTAGTGAAAATTCAAAACTAACGCAACAAATTGAACAAGAAGAATTAAAAGAATTTGCTGGTGATAAAGCATATAGTGTATCGCAGAATAACTGTAATAGCATTAAATTCGTTCTGGACAGTGGTGCAACTAATCATTGGGTTAGTGAACAGGTACAGAAATTTATGCAAAATGTTGAAAATATAGATGAAGCGATGGAGATTAAAATTGCTGATGTTGATATTATGAAAGGTACAAAAAAGGGTATACTCCGCTTAAAAGTTTTAAATAGTAAGGGTAACTGCTTCGCATTCATATCAATACCTGCAATAATAGTTCCTGGTTTTTCATATAATCTTTTATCGGTTAAAAGAATGTCTGAAAAAGGATACGATGTAATGTTTAACAGTGGTGGAAAATTAGTTACAATAATAAATGATGATTTACATATATAAAATGTAAATTAGTGGGTAGCAACGTTTTACTTACCTAAATTTTCTACAAATGAGGTTTGCTGTGCGACATCAAATAACGATGTAGGCCTAGGTCTATTATGGCATCAAAGCAGTCCATTTAAATGCTCAAAGTATTAGGCTATTGAATTTTCCATCCAATTTTGGAACATGCAGTCCATGTTAACAGGGTAAAGCAAAGAGGAAGCCCTTTAACGAGTACAGTAGGATACAGGTTTTTGCGCGTAAATAGTATTGACGTTCCGGAACGTCTTTTTCTGTTTACGTGAAGAGGAGTAACGACGGACGTTCTGGAACGTCATTTACGAAGACAACATGCTTTTTAGCTTAGGTAGAGTAATTATGTGAATTGGTGTTTTTGTTTTTTTGTGGTTTTGACACCCGAAGGTCAAAAAAGGAAAAGTCAAAAACGATGATACGTGTGCGCGCATTCTTCATGCAATGAAAAGAAAAGGAAAGACACAACCTTTCAGTACGAAGAATGCAGTGTGGCATTATGTGTATTTCCATGTTTTGAAGACTTTCATACACAAACAAAATTTTAAAATGTTTTTAACGATATTTTCAGTATAATACTTATTTTTTATTATGTAAAAGACATAATTTAAATGAATTATATAAAAAAGCAAAAACAAATTTTTTACTCTTTACTGACTTGTTTTGTTATTATATCCTTACTCCCTAACAGCTCTGAGAAAATGACGTTCCAGAACGTCAATACTCCTTAAAGGGTTAAAGACGTAGATTTACCAAGATCAAGAAAAATCGGTGACCTTATTTACAGTGATCTTGCTGGACCATTTATAGAATACACACAAGGAATGGCGAGAGGTACTATCAAACCATTACTGATGATTATTCACATTTTGTCGTTATGTATTTGCTCAAGAATAAAGACGAGGCGGAAAGAAAAATTATGAACTATGTACAAGAATTAAAAGCCAAAAGGTATTACTGCTCCAGAATTAGGTCAGATTGTGGTGGCGAATACTCATCTCATCTGTTTAACAATTTTTGTAAGCAAAAGGAAATAGTTATAGAATATACTTTGCCATATACACCACAACAAAATGGTGTCAGTGAAAGGATAAATTTTACCTTGATGAGTAGAGTAAGAACACTTTTTGCTGAAACAGAATTACCAATGTAACTGTGGGGAGAAGCAGTATGCTGTGCTGCACATCAACTGAACCGTTCTCCAACAAGTGCACTAAAAGATAAGATACCAGCTCAAATGTATCTTGGGAAGGTATTTGGTGCAAAGACTTGGGCGTACAAACTGCCAGTACCAGCCAATAAATTGGTATCAAGAGCAATAGAATGCATTATGGTTGGATATGCCACTAACGGATATAGATTGTGGGACCCAAATGCAAATGAGATAGTAATCTCAAGAGATGTCACATTTGATGAGAAAGATTATAAGTATAAATCGCAAGTCAGTGTGACAAATACCCCGCAAATTCCAATTTAAAATGACTGTTCTGAGGAACGCTTGAATAAAAACACTACAGGAGAAATTCCTTTAGAAGAAGACAACTTCAATTCGTAAGAGCACCAGAGTTACATCTACACCAAGCAAATTAAAGGATTATGTATGCTACAAAGATGATGACAAGCCTGAAATGAGCAAAGATAAAATGCATTTGGCATACTGTTTGTGTGCAGGAGTTCCAAGTTCCTTTGAAGCTGCAATGAATTTGGATGATGGTTGGAGAGAAGCTGTAGACAAAGAGATCAGCGCTCTTGAGAAACATAAAACCTGGGAGCCAGCTGCTTTACCAAAAAGAGAAAAGGCAATTGATACAAGATGGATATTCTCAGTTAAAATTGATGGTACCAAAAAGGCTTGTTTGGTAGCTAAGGGTTTCCAGGAAGAGGTTTCATCGAATGTAAAATTTAAAAGGTTCAAATTGAGAGGGAGTGTCAGATGATTATTATGTACAATTTGAATATTTGTTTAAAATATGTTTTCTCTCTAGGCCAGTCTTCAATAAAATGTTACAATAGAGAAGGTGTACTTCTTTTATTATAATAATTCTCAATTGTAACTTAATATATTTGAACAAAAACAAAACAAATATACTGAAGGTTCAAGTTTATTTTCCGCACCTTGTAGTAAAAGAAAACTATTTAGGCCTACAATATTTAAAAAAATATATTAACTATTTACATGATACTAAACTGAGGATTGAAAAGCTATGAATACATTTTAAATAAAACAAAGAACTGAAGTAAACACTCTACTCGTAAATAGTTTTTAGTAAACAAAGTTTGTAGGTTAGCTAGACCTAGCCTACAGTAAATATTAATAAAAAAAAACAAACTATGAATATATTAAACTAAATGAAAAAACAAATTAATTAAAATAAAACACAATAACAAGAAACACAAGTCTATTGCCCTAAAATGTATAAAAATACAACAAACACAACCGTAACAATGTTAGTACACTACAACTCAACTGCGTTTACAACATCTGCTAGACCGGAACAGCTGTTCACTAAATCAATAGTATTTCGACTATATTTTATTCTGTCCAAATAAGAAGATTTTTACATCGAATTAGAGCTAAAAGATTGCTTTATACAACTAAGTAAACGCCAACACCATCTGTTAGAATTCTAGGAACTATGTGCACAAATATGAAATGTGCCAGTGCAATTGGCGTTGGCACTTCTTGCATACATATGTTGCGCCGATCGCATCGGCGTGAGGCACTAAAAGGGCTAAGAAAAGAAATCTGTTACCTGGGACAAAGTGTCAGCAATAACATGAAATTGATGTTCACACATTATTTTCCAAAGTCCAAGGACTTGATACGAATGATCAACAAGTGTTTTCAAAGCATCTAAGCTTCTTTTCTCTTGAAGTTGTGCTTCTTGCAAACGAGAGCGTTGAGGCTGGGTACTAGTAGTTGGAGTTCCCATACTGTCACAAAACCTTCAAACAAAACAATAATTCTGATGATTGCAAAGACATTTATTTGGTAGGTAACAATTTGAACAAATCATTCAAAAATACAGGCTATGTTGATCTTTTTCATATAAGTTACTATAACAGGGTTATTTTAATGTTTAAACGGTAAGAAATCATTTAATCTTTTTTTTTGCTTAAATGTTAACTACATTTGATACTCACAATGTGCTAGGTGCTAAACTGAGCTGTGTATTTTTTTCCAGGAATGTTCGCAATGCTAACAAACGACCAGCAACTAACGCAACTTCATCTCTTACAACACTGCTCACTAGCTAAAAAGCATAAAACAATTAATTATAATCAATAACAAATACATTTAAAAAATAAATCCTAATTGATCATGTAAATATTATTAAAAAATGCATAGTAAAAATAAGACTTAAATAAAAGTCAAGATGTAAGTGTAGCAAATTTGTAATATAATAAATGAAATCTACCATATCTATAATATGGTTTTATTACGTAGTTATTAAACATTCTTTAGCTCGTGCGAACATCCATGGCACCATAGGCCACACACGGCTTTACTTCGTATCACAGATTTT
Source organism: Philaenus spumarius (assembly GCA_018207615.1). Taxonomy (NCBI): domain Eukaryota; kingdom Metazoa; phylum Arthropoda; class Insecta; order Hemiptera; family Aphrophoridae; genus Philaenus; species Philaenus spumarius. The sequence goes on from JAGFPH010000353.1 coordinate 587,376, forward strand.
TCAACTTTCAGTGTATTTTTCTTTTTTTATGTGTAGTATATGCTTATAAGTCTTTATATTACCCCACATTAATATTTAATTATTTATACAAATATACAGTTTTAAATACTTAATTATTTAATATGTTTTATATAATATCCTGTTTTTACTTTAATTAATAAAATTTCATAATGTATTCGTTATTTATAAAACCTTTATTTTTAATCTTTCTTTATTTTTTGTTTTGTCCAATTTAGCTTAGAAAAGTAAAGAATACAAAATAAAGAAACCTTTAAACTAATGTTTGAACAAACCAATGTTGAACCAATTGAAACAAACAATAAAATTTAGACACAGTTTATATATTATCATTGCCATTGAATAAATTATAGTAAAAATTATTTAATTAAAAAAAACATTAATTATATAATTAAATATAACATTTAAAAAATATAAATAAATACATCGCTTCGATTAACAACATCTTGTTGTCGTCGGAAGCACATATTTATCCATTTATTTAGAAGAATCTGTAAGCGCTGTTCTTCTCATACATCCATAATAATTTCCATAAAATAAAACATACCATATAACAACTAAAAAAAAAACATTTCAAAAGAAGTTAAAATATTTAATACATGAAGATTACGAAGTAATTTTGTTGTTTTATGTTGTAAAGAATTAGCCTACAACAAAAGGAGAAATAAAGTTTTATAATATATGCTATCCACAATAATTCTGTAAATATTCACACAACTGCTACAAAAACGATGTAAAATAGTGTTAACACATTCAACAATATTATGATTACAGTATCTGTTTTGGTTTAGGTTCTGAAGTATTAAAAATGAAAACCAAAAGAAATCAGATTTTGACGTGTATTTAACATCTATGAGTACATTTCATATTATTTCATATGGTTTTATTATAAATTTAATGAAGGCAATGATAACCAATTAGGTTTTTCGCCTTTCAAAACCAAAAAAAAATAAAATAAATTTAACGGTTAAACCAGCTTATACAGTAAAATAAAACACAGAAAATCTTGTCAAAGTGTTATCCAAATCTGTTGTTTTATTTATAATGGTGCGTCACGTCCATTCACGAAACTCCTAATTTTTACGTTTTTTCAATTTTTAAATAGGAACCCTAAATATTTCCGGGATAAAAAGTTGCCTACATTAATCTCTAAAAAGTCCACTACATGCAAATGAAAGTTTCGTCAAAATTTGTTCAGCCATTCTGGAGATTAGCCCGGGCAAACAAACAGAAAGACAAAACATTAAAAAATGCATGTTTAGGTTTTGGTAAAGTGTGAATAACCATATGAGCCATTCATTTTGAAATCACAGGCAGACACTTAAATTTTATTTATATCTACAGTACATATTATATAACATTGTAAATCATTTACATGATAGTATAGAGAAAATAAAGCCTAAACACAAAACTTGTATACTGTTTACTTGATAGTATATTTTCTTATAAAATATTTTACACAATACGGTTACATATAATTTGAAAATTTAAGTACATTTATCAATTAATTAAAACTTAGCTTTATTTTTATTTTATTTTTTTTAAATCATCTAAAAACGTGGAGAAAATGCTAACAATAACGCAGTGAAAAACAATGTTAACATTTTTTTGAAAAAATAATTAAACTTAATATGGCTGTGTAATTAATTTATTCGTGTATATAAAGCACATTTCAGAATGTGATTACAATATTTATTATGATTTGAAAGCTGATTTAGGATTATACTCGCGGCTATGAATTTAGACGAGTGAGAGAAATGGCGGTGTTGCCAGATATGGGACTAGTCACGAGACGGAAGGTCGAGATTCATCTACCTCCACGCACGAACTGGCAACACTACCCATGCACTGTTGCCAGGTCCAAGCGCCTAAAAAACTAAATATTTTTTGCAATAAAATTTTATAATAATATAAACTAGTTTTAATATTCATGTTGAGAAACATGAGTTCTTTTACTTTTTTTGTTGCTAGTTATTAATAAACAAAAAGAAAGAAACAGTAATAAATTAAGCAAAAGTTACTCTCCAAAATACAGAATCACACTAAATAAAATCATTCGTATTAGAATACTAATGAGAATGGATTACACGATTTATTATTTAAATGTATCTTACGTTTCTTATTCCCACATGGTATGCGGTAGTTCACTTTAGGTATTAATTAAAATGTGTTGTTGGAATTGTATTACGATAAGAAAAAAATTAACGGAATTATGGTAAAATGAAAAAATTGTGGTATTATCACACATAATAATGTAAAGGAACTCGAAAGCAGAATGTGTTTTATCTTTCTGCAACGGTTGATGATAAGACAAAAAACTTTCTGCGAGTGTGGGCGTTTTAGTAATAAATTAATCATAGAGGTTTTATAGGTGAATAAGTAAGCAATTTGCACATAATCAATTCTTTGTGTATATTGAACTAAGTAATTATTTAAATTTCTATAAAATACTTTATAAAATTATAGATATGCCTTAAAACTTCTTTAATCCTTAATTTTACTTTACATTTTCTTATATTTTGACAAGGAGTCATTCAAATCTCTTGGGTTCTCCTTACATATTTGGACGTTACTGCTTGGGGCATAAATTTATTTTTTGAGATTAGTTTGAAGTTGTTGTAGTACTGAGTCCCATATTTCTGACATCGGGTAAGTTTCAAAAATTGTGTTTCCTTTATATAACCAGCAGGAGGTCCAAAGTCATTACTTCATTATGTAAGCCAACATATCAGTAGTGCCAATCTCTTCACTTCATATGAAAAATCGCTGTCAGCAGGGCTTTTAATCATTACATTGGTAATAACAGACCCCCAGCTTTCACAACTTAGCTTCTGACACTGGAAGGAGAGTACTTATCAAAAAATAAGAGTTACAGAACAATTATTATGCCCATCATCTGTCTCCGTGGCCGTTGATGAAGTACTTGCCTCAACTCGCCGATTAGGCATATATCGATCACAATTTCACCTCTATTTTCTGTCTTCTTTAATTTTGCCTTGGATCCGTCGTTAAATAAAAATTTGTTATTATCTACGCTGGTGGTAGATTTGTACATAACTGCATCACCCTTATGCTGTCTCAAATAATGTGTTTAAAGATTTTATAAAATGATTTTTCTTAGTAACTGTGAAAAAACATGCTCGCCAGAGGCAGCCATGTTCTCAATGTTTTCAAGTCACGCTGTACACATCACTAGCAATCCTCATCTTAATGGGCTAATCGACTAATTAAACTAGTAGTTTATTCGACTAGTCCCTTATGTAATTGTTAGTCGGTTGATATGGACGGATTAGTCGATTAACAACCATATGCATAATGAGAGTCAGAATGTCATTTGAAATGGACCGACTAGAGAAACAGATCGAGTAGTGTACAAATGATAAGGATTAGTCGAT
>JAGFPH010000353.1:602211-649243 GCA_018207615.1 Philaenus spumarius
GGGGTGTCGAAAAAACATTCAACGACACCAAAAATATTACTTTTAACACCTTCCGTACTGAGCGCGGTTAAAGCCGCATAAAATGTTCATCGCCATGACTGAGCGCGGCTTTAACCGCACATGCACTATTTACTTTACATTGGAAAAGAGGGGATTTAGTCATTGCCTATGGCCATATTTCGTACCTCAGTAGTTAGTAGAGACCCTTCTACGAGTACTGTTAGAGTAGCCTAGGAGAATATCGACTACAAAGAAAGTTATAGGCGTTCAAAAGCCAAGTTTTCGATCATTCTGCCTATATTTTCACAATTTAAGGAAAGTTATTAATTTAAATCAATTATTTTTATCACTTCTATTCATATAAGATATTTCACCAGATTAGTGAAAAATAAATTTAATGATAACAAAATTATGTCTTAACAGTTCATTTTTTCGCTTTGTCCTCATTTTATCTTTTTATCTTGGTTTATGAACGATACGTAAGTTTTTCTGCAAAATCTGGGAATTTACATGTAAAGTTAAAACTGCTCCATCTTTTGAACGGTTGAAGATAATATTGTAAAATAGCACATATTCTTGAGGGAAATTTAACAATCTAAAATTTCCTTCGTCATAAATTTTTCGTAAGACGAAAGGCTAAAAAGTTAGCTAGCCAAATAAGGCAAAACACGTGAGGAACTTTTTTAAAAAATAAGTTAATTTTGAGCGCAGATATTTCGGAAACTATGCGAGATGTGAGCAAATTAATAGATTCAATCTTGTAGAACATTTTGTGAACTTTAATTTTGTATAGAATAGTCCTATCGCTAAGAAGCATAGTTTTCGAGATATAACTTAAGTGAAAAACCGAAAAAAGGACCTTCTACGTGCTCCCCTGCTAGGAGTGGGGACTTTTAGTATGTTTACCTCCTAACTAGTCCAAACAATGATTAAAGTCAAAAATTGTGTTCCTTCCATTTCCCTCTACAACTTTTCGTTGTCTGGATTAATAACATCATCTTTTAATACCAAAAACGGACGATGTAATTTATTTATTTAATATCATTTGAAACTAAAACGGAAAAATAAGTTTTGTTTGCAAGCCTACACCTTTCCCTCAATGAATGTTAATGCCTGAAGTTGCATATTTTTCTCTGAACACAAATAACTTTTAACAGCATTATCTAAACAAATCTCTATAATATCATGATTTTTTTAATTGTCATGAGATGACTCCCTAATAAAGGTATTAGAAAACAATATATTTATTGTACAATACTTGATAGAGTTAGGGGCAGCCCAGTTAGAGGAACGCTCTACTACTCATTCCGCCTGCCAACTGTGTACTATCCTGCATGAAGACATTGTTTCACAACCACTGTCTCTGGCTATTCTTATAAAATTGTCCCTTACAACATCTATTTATACCTAATTTATATTTACCAATGCATATTTTATTCAAAAATAATTATATTTACATAGTAGGATTTTAAAACTAGAAACCTAAAGATAAGGAATTAGAAATGTTTTTAGTAATGCCGAGTTATGAGTCTAAGTCAGCAAAAAGGTAGTAGTTTCCTTCCTGCTGGCACCGCCAACTGGGCTGCTGTGCCTCTTACTCTACCAATCATACAATGAAACGTATTAATTAGACCAGGTTAACTTACCCGCAGGATACTGGGGAACATTTGAGTGGTGCAATAGTACAGGTCCAACTCTAGGATCCCCACCATAGAGGAAAAATGCTCTTGCAGCCCATTCAGATAACTACACAAACATAAATGGTTATTGCACTTAAAAATTAATCTTTTAATTGATAATTGTATATAACTTAGATTTGTTTAATAGAAAATGCTAACTGTTAGGGGTAGAAATAGCTACCCTTATCACCCGGGTTCAAACAATATACTTTACTATGTTAATAGCAAAGGGACAATAATAACAATGCATCGTGGTTCAGTAGTAATACTTATCTCTCTATATTTATACCCATACAATACAATAGCACACATATTACAATACAATACAAATATATATATTATATGGTTTGATACATTAGACTTTACTTATGATCTACATACATTTCCTTTACTAGATACTACTTTCGTATGACAGACTGAAACAAGAACTAGGTAAACAAAGCTACTGAATTTACTTTAATTAAACTTTCCCGTTAATCTTTTGACTCCAAACTCAATGTGATATTAATAGACTAAGTATTCTGTGACTCACTCAAATCTCGTTCTATTGCAGAACCGGTTTCGTCCTTCAATCTCGTCTAGACTTCTCGTAGTGATGACTTGTCTCTTGCTGTCCAGCTTCCAACCCCTTAGCTTCTCAATCACAATACTTGGCCAAGTCCCGGCCAAACGTCCCTAGCTAACTGGCCTAGCTTTCCGGCCCCACACTTTAACAGACTGGCCTCGAATCTAGATTAGGGTTATGCTTATATAACCCATCTAACTTCCGTGTTGACAAACTACACTGTTCTTCCGTGCAACACAAAAACACTTCCGCCAAGCTCATCCTTCCTTATTATGATTCCTTGTTTACCTCCATCTGTCTTACGCAAAGTAATATCTTTACACCAAACATACTAACTCTAATACTGAATATAACTACTATATATCTTTTAACACACACCCCATCAATTCGTAACATAACTATAATTCCCTTAATTTCAACAGCTAAAAAGAGCAAAATGTTAACACAATAAGTAATAAATAAGTAGTGAGCTATAAATATAGATATAAACTTTGATATGATCCGTTAGTTTTGAATTTGAAACTAAGAAAGTACTTTAAAGTAGACAAAATTTGGACACATAAGAAATTATATACACAAAATGTGTATGTAACTTCTGATTGATATATACTACAGCAGGATACAAGTAAAGCCAAGTTCCATTTCATCTTCCCACACAATAAAAAATGTGTAAAAATTATCCAATTATAAAAAACAATAGTATACTTAATTAATTCAAAAACAATAGCATAACAACCTTTTTTTTCAATGCATTGAATTTCAATATAGGAATAAACTGGACCCTAGTGTGTTTGCACGGTCAACCACCGCACCTTTACAGGGTGTCAGTCACTGTACAGATCCCGGCGTGAATGCTGGCACTTGAACACATCAGTACTCCAGTAGAGTAGATAAACCAGTTCCATGTTCCAATTTTATGCTTTTCAACTTAAATCTCAGGTCTTTTTTAACATATTATTGAGATGTTAATAAAGCTTATAATTGACCTCAGTTTGTTGAAAGGATGAGTCACAACAGGAAGTGGAGTAGGAAAATGTTTTTGTCTCCACTTACGCCCTTCCCCCACACCCCTCGCCCATCACGCCAGGATAAGACCAAGTGCCAGCATTCGAGCCAAGATCTATAGGCCTTTAATATACAGTGTGATTGAAAAGTCCCGGAACGGTGTAATATATTTTTTACCATTATAGATAAAATAATGAGACTTGGTATATCAATAATAGCCATAAATGTCTACTCTTTTAAGGTATTATCACTCTTTTATCCCTTAAGGGGGACGGCCCACGAGGAGTCAGACAAAATTCTTAAATAGCAGCATAGGTCGAGTTTGGTATCAAATTAAAGGTCTTAGTTAGTAGAACACATTGCCGCAAATCGGACTTCGAAAGATCCACTCTAACCAAAATGGCGGCCCTAAACGTGTTGAAATAAATTGACATAAAGTTTGTCTGACTCCTCGTGGGCTGTCCCCCTTAAGGGATAAAAAAGTGATAATACCTTAAAAGAGTAGACATTTATGGCTATTATTGATATACCAAGTCTCATTACTTTATCTACAATGGTAAAAAATATATTACACTGTTCCGGGACTTTTCAATCACACTGTATGTCACTATCGCTGAATCCAGAGTTTAGCAGAAATGTGGATGGTGTAATGTACAAAATATTTTAATAAATAATTATATATTTTTAAAGCAGCTGTTTAAGTAAAATCATAATGTATTTTAAAAGTTATCTTCCGAAAATAATAAGTAATGACTTTTACAGAACTTCACAAAGATATAAAAATATTTTATATAAAATTGTTTTTAACGTAAAAAGATAGATATGAAATATTTATAACGATTATCAATAATATAAATTTTAATGTAATAAATGTATTAATAACGTTAATAAATTAACCAAATTTATTAAGTTTAAATATTATAGTCTTTCCGCTCGGCCGTGATATCTGACTTCTCGGAACTAAACCCCCCCCTCCCTACCCGCTCGCCGTGCTGGCCGGTGGCAAACAATGACTCACCTAGTGGAAGAGGAGTTGAGTTCCGAGAAGTCAGGTATCACGGCCGAGCGGAAAGACTATAAGCGCACTTATTATTTAAAGAGGAATATAAGGCAATATGACAATTTCGGAGGTATGGAATCCAGAGATCAAAATCAAGTTAGTTAGAATAGAGATTTCACTCAGAATATATGTATAATTCAGTGTGAGATAATATGACTACAACACTATAATTTGTTAATGAGATCGGTATTTAAAAGTTAATTAATTATATTTTTTTAAATAACAAACAATGAAGACATGATTATCTTGTTCGGACGTACAAAGTGTTTTAAGAATGATAGCGACGGATAAGTACTTATCTTTTAATAGGACAAGATATAAATTTCACCATTTGCATATTAGGCTAGGGTAGTTATCCTTTGAGAACAGTTTTCGTTTTTTTATTTTTGAATTATTTATATGTTTGAACTTAATTTTGACTTGCTCAATTAGTTTTTTCATGTTTGAATACTGCTTTGTTATTTTTTTTATTATATTTTTATATTTAAAGGTTATATCAGGCAATTTTATAATAAAGTAAACATAATTGAAAATATATATCTGATTGGAAGGAACTCTTGAACTTTATATTAAATAATAATAAATATTATTAATTTAATGTAATATTGATAGATTTAAGGATATTAGTACAATAAATAATTGTACATATTCATATCCGCCATGAACTGATGAGACCACCTGAGATTCTGAGATTAAGAAGTTCATGGTATTTGTAAATAAATTATTACATAAAGTTATATTTTTTAATTGTACACTTGATACACATTTAAAAACAAATTTAATACAATAATTTGGCTATCAAGGCAAATAAAAACCCATACAGATAAATAAAAAGATAAAATAAAATAACTTTATAATTTGGCATTAACAAAATAGAACTTTTAAAAATAAAGGTAAATAAAATATATTTTTATAATTTGACTCATAACATGTAACATCATCAGCTTTCCAAAGTATATTTTCGTGTAAATTAGGACCATAAGTCTAAAGATAAAGTAGGTACGGAGAGCCTTAGATAGTGCACTAGGATCAAAGATTGAGTGAGTGCAAAGATGCAGTAGATAAAATCAGTGACTGAACATAGAATTAAAAACCCAGTGTAGCAATAAAGATAAAAAACTGTGACATTTCAAACTATGACTAGAAAACCAGCAAGTCCTCAGTGACAAGTATTATATTCCACAGATCAATAATTTCTGAACTTAGTTAAAACGGCGAAATCATAAAGGTTATTTCCTGATAACGAGCAAGGATGAGATATCCTTCTTTAATATAAACACTTCTTGTTTAGAGTCAGAACGTATCAGAAGTGTATAGTGCACTCTGTGCTTTTATGTAAAATATATTGCTTAAGTAGCAAATAATGATTTAAAGTGATATCAAAGTGTTAAGACTGATTTTATGAGTTGTAAAATCAATGTTTTATAATCATAATCTAGAAGATCAATGAGATATGTCAAGATGAACGACTTCACATCAAACCATGAGTAAAATGGCCGACACGAGGACGCTGGAATTAGACATCATTATACTGAAAGATATCCAATGCAACAACAATTAATCATGAACTAAAATTACGATCAACGAAAGTGAGAACAGTGTTTAAATTGGCCAAACATTTTAAAAATACATGGTAATGTACTGTGCAACTTATTTATAATATTTACATGCTCTCTCTCAACATTTCTTTTTTATTAGTTGTAAGAAATATTTAATGTCAATATGTGTGTTTTCTTTCTATAAATTAACATCAATAAATGTTAAAGGTTGTCTCTAAAAATGTCTACTTTGATTTGCCTATCCAATCCTCTTCACACTTCTAGAAACAAGTCAGAAAAATAACAAGTCCGAGGTAAAGAAAAATAAATGAATAATAAGTCTTTAATTTAATAAAAGTAAATAATTAACTTCAAAATTGTTATTTGTAACGGCAAAATTACAAAAACGGCTTACCAACGTGGGCTACATAAATTCAATTTTTATTTTTTGTAACCATACGTTACAAACATGAGGCGCTAGAAAATTATGGAAAACAATAGTATTACACAAAAAAAATATTATAAGATATGTGATATCATAAATGTGTAACTGGAATAATAAATTTAAATAATAATTTTCAAAATTAAGTACACAGACAGGTAAATATTTTTTTAAATACATATAATAGAAATAACATTATTTTTCAATGTTGATATTTGAATAATAGAAATGGAGAAAATCCATACAAAGTGCAATCAATAATGTGTGGCAACGCAAATTGTTGAACATTATGATATCAATACACCCGCCACTTCCATTAAAAAAGGAGGGGAGATTAGCAGTCAAAAATTAGGCTCAAGAGTGGTGAGAAAATAGATTTTCTTCGAGTAATTATAATATATTTGTCATCGACAATAGTTAACATAAAAGTTTTGCCAGTCCAATAACAGTCTCCGGAGCTATTAGAAGTGAATTTGCGTACCACTGTATTTCATTGCTTTATTGCAATATTTACATTAAAGTTCATCTACACAATTGCTAGAAGTGATACAATGAAGTAGAAATGTTTCAAGAAAACTATCTCTTCAAAAAAAAATGTGTACACTTATGGAACTAGGATATTTGAGTGCTAGCACAAACTGAATAAAACAGAAAGTATTAAAATTGTTTGAAGTAGTTTGCATATATTATAGTTGTCTCTTTTTGTTTTGAAATTATTTTGATTACATGTTTACTTGTTATATTTGTTCTGATCTAAATTAATTGAGATGTGTACAACAACCTTCTATATTTCTTTCTTTCTCTTAGTTTAATATTTTTTAGTAAACCTCACATTTGTGAGCCAATTATAACATAAACATCCTTATATTGAATCCTATCTTCTAAAGCGAGAGATAATTGTCTGTCTGCTAAATGGATCTGGAATCTCCGTCTAAGGATTTTTGATTTTTTGATTTTATATGGGGCTTTTGGCCACGAGAAATCGATTGGAAATGGTCACCAGTCTGGGAAAATTCGTTTTCTACGTCTTTTTATTAAATTAAAAAGTGAAATTTGTCCATTTTAAACAATACAAAGCACAGCTGATGCAAATGTTTTCAATGTCATTACAATAATCATCTGTTTTCTTTTAAACGAAGCACAGCTGATGCAAATGTTTTCAATGCCATTAAAATAATCATCTGTTTTCTTTTAAACTGTATTTTATTAGAGGTAAGCCTAATGTTGTATCTATTTATAGTTACCATGGCAACGAATACTTCTGCTAAATAAACATACCCTTTATTTAGTTGTTTAATGTTATAGGCCTAACCTAAACGATGTTCACGGAAATTTGCAATAATAGTTATTGACGTGAGCGAACTAGGCCCTGCTTATAATCGAGCTTTAGCTCGGTCTCCTGGTACTGATTCATTAATTTATAACCGCTAATATGGCAACTATTAATAATATTGACAATGGTTGTGTTGTGATAAACAAGTTATTTATTGTACCATTAAACTTTAAGAATGTTAGCTTGTTATAAATAACATAAAACACTTTAAAAGGCATGCACATGTACAAATTAGATTAAATTTATATGTATAAAATTTATATGTTAAATGTATTACAGTACCTGCAAATTTTGTGAATTCTGATCACATGCAAGAAGAAGACAGGTTGCACAGGCTTGGTCTCCAGTTTGGCTTTCAAAGTAGAACTTAACAGATTCACATTCAGGGCCAAGATTGTCACAGAAGAGGCGTCTTAAAATATCCACTGGCCGAAGAGTCTTAATTATTTCTGCTCCCTAGTTTAATCAGAATGAAAAATATATTTTGAAAATACTTTACTAGGGTGTCCACAAAAACAAATTTTCAAAATTCCCGTATATTTCCCGCATTTCCCCCTCCGGTAAATCATGTTTTTCCCGCCGGCAAATAGCACATGTTTTAACTTTGCTATTCACGATACACTTCACATTATTTATATATGTGTACTTTTTAATGTAAATATCCATTATTTGAAAGCATACTACAACAAATAAATAACGTCTATAATCAAAGAATATTTATACTACACAATAATTTGAAACACACTGACACATGGCATAAGTGAAGTGACGATAAGAAACCAAATATCCAGAAAATAAATGAAAAACAAGATGAAAAGATGAAAAACTTTTTCAAGATATCGGCTCATGCAAGTCATCAGCTCGTGGTTTTTTTTATATATATAACTATCAAAATCGGGTTTCCCATACTCAAAAACATATAAATCGATACCCAACACTGTATTTTTAAAATTTTGACCCAAAAACGTTTTCCTGACACGCTACGACTCTTTAACTGTCAAAAACGGTTTTCCCGTAGCCAAAAACATATAAAACAATACCCCATACTGTATTTTCAAAATATTTACTCCAAAAACGTGACCACGACGAGCCATGACTCTTTAACTGTCAAAATCGGTTTTTCCGTAGCCAAAAACATATAAAACAATATCCCACACTGTATTTTCAAAATATTTACTCCAAAAACGTGACCCCGACGAGCCACGACTCTGTAATTGTCAAAATCGGTTTCCCCATAGCCAAAAACATATAAAACAATATCCCACACTTTATTTTCAAAATATTTACTCCAAAAATGTAACCCCGACGAGCCACGACTCTTTAGCTGTCAAAATCGGTTTTCCCGTAGCCAAAAACATATAAAACAATACCCCACACTGTATTTTTAAAATATTGACTCCAAAAACGTGACCCCGACAAGCTATGACTCTTTAACTGTCAAAATCGGGTTTCCCGTACCCAAATACATATAAAACGTTACCCCACACTGTATTTTCTAAATTTTACCCAATATTTTTAAAATGTTGACACAAAAACGTGGCCCCGATGCACTACGAATTTTTAACTTTCAAAATTGGTTTTCCCGTACCCAAAAATATATAAAATGTTACCCCACACTGTATTTCCAAAATTTTGACCCAACACTTTCAAAATGTTAACCAAAAAACATGACTCCGACGCGTTACGACTCACACTAGAAAGCTCAAAAGCTTTTCAACTCTCCACAATAAAATTACAAAGATTTTGGCACCACTAGAAGTTTTCTACGACGTCTATGAGTGCATACGAGGGCTATCCAGAAAGTAGATTACGTTTTGGAATTAAAAATAAACAAAGTATTGGAAATTGATTTTATTATATACAGATGAAAGCCACACTTAAATACTACTTTTCTACATAGTCACCATTCAAATTAAGGCACTTATCGTAGCGATGGACGAGCTTGGAAATTCCTTCGTCGTAGAATTCGGTCGCCTGCGCCTTCAACCACTTGGTTACCTCTTCTTGCAGCTGTGCGTCGTCATCAAAACGCTGCATAGCCAGCCACTTCTTCATTGCTGGGAATAAGTGGAAGTTGCTCGGTGCCAGGTCGGGACTGTACGGCGGATGAGGAAACAACTCCCACTTAAAGGATCCAAGAACTTGGCGAGTGGCATTTGCCGTGTGGGGCCGGGCGTTGTCGTGAATCAGCAAGATCTTTGAGCTCAACTTCCCCCTGCGCTTGTTTTGTATTGCTCTTCTGAGGTTTTGCAGAGTTTGGCAATACCTTTGAGAGTTTATTGTAGTGCCTCTTTCCAGGAAGTCCACAAAAATTACACCTTTCCTGTCCCAAAAAACAGTCGCCATCACCTTCCTTGCCGATGTCGTTTGGATGCATTTCTTTGCTTTTTCTTGGGAATTTGTGTGGCCCCACTGCATTGACTGCAATTTCGTCTCGCAGTTCACATGTTTAACCCATGTTTCGTCACCAGTAACGATGCGATCGAGTAACGAGTCGCCATCTTTATCGTAAGCGTCCAAAAACGTTAGCGCTGCAGTCATTCGCTGATTTTTGTGGATCTCAGTCAAGAATTTTGTATCCATCTTGCACAAAACTTGTGGTAACCAAGCTTTTCGGTGATGATTTCGTGCAACAAACTTTGCGAAATTTGTGGAAAACTCATAGAGAGTTCCGTTATTGTGAATATTCGGTTTTCACGGACTTCGGCATCGACTTTTTCGACAAGTTCGGCAGTCACTATGCTGGGTCTTCCACTTCGCTCTTCGTCGTGAACATTAGTTCGGCCATTTTTAAACTTTATGACCCACTGATGCATTCCACCTTCAGTGATAATATTGTCCCCATACACTTCACAAAGCTGCCGATAGATTTCTATCGGTTTACAGTTTTTTGCAGTCAGAAACCTTATTACTGCACGCACCTCACAGTTCGCGGCATTTTCAATTAAGGCAGACATTTCAAACTGTCACAGTAACTCGACGGAGTACAGCACGAACCTCTTACTAGCACGGCTAGATACCGACTGAGCGGCGTAACGCACTGACACCAAGATGGCCGCGCTAGCCCCGCCCCTTGCAGGCACAGACGAAAACGTAATCTACTTTCTGGATAGCCCTCGTATATCGTTTTAACAGACAAAAATTATCGCATGATTTCAATACTTTGGTGTTTTAATGCGAGCCGTAGTAATAAATAAAATGTGATGATGTTTTGTGGTTGATGTAAACAACAAAACAAATGTCCTAGTGGTGAAGAAAGATGAAAGTGAAAGATATCTTACACTGCACAATTAAGTCAACCTCTACCCATAAATAAATATAGTTCTTGATTCGAGGACTGAATTTACACTACAAATATCAGTATAAAACATAATTTTATTGTTTAGGATACACAACCACATTTTCTATAGTCTGTTCGTTCAGACGTGATACCCAGAGTATTAATTATTTAAAATACAATTTATTTGCGCTAATTTTATAAAACGCCGGCATTAAAACAAAATTAAATATATACAACAGGGTATTTCCGCGAAAAATCCTACTCCTGAGATTAATAATTCGTTCTTGTTTCTATGATATTCAGGCGATAAAACTTAATTTGAAAAACAGCTGCTAAGGTGCACGAAAATGTAATTTAGATGACAGTTGTAAATGTGAAAATTAAATGTTGTTAATTGTGGGAAGGAATAATAATTCGACCACGCAGCTGAACCGCTGACGTGAGTTAAGCGAATTTCCAAAATTAAGTTTATATGTTTTAGAGTTTCAACCAACCATTTGGGAAATTTATCTACTCACAAAGGAGCTGAATAGCTGTGTGTACGAAATATATTAGTAGAATTTGTTTGAACCTAAGCCTCCAGCTTCGACTCACGCGCTGCATCGTTTCACTCGCAACGGGAAAACTCGCTTCGCAGTGTACAAACTCGGCCGTCGGCCTCTGATCAGAAGATTCCCACACAGTAAAATTCCCCATGTGGATTTGAACCGGGTACTTTTACGGTATTTTGTGTTTTGATGTATTTTGTTGGGAACCAAGCGAGTTACAAAGTCAGTTGTGTAAAAAAACAAAATGTGCAAAATAATATTATATATTTATTTTTTTAGATAAAACTCTAAAAAAGTTTCATTCTTGTATGAAAAATCTAAAAAAATAGCTAGTAACGGTAAAAAAACATGCTTCCGATTGTTGGATTTTTTTTGGTTAACGAACTCCTCCGAGCAACAACCAACGTGTGTACTAATTCGGAATTAAAATGCTGCCGCTAGCGTGCGATTACACATATAGGTACACACATATATATATATACAAACTTTAATGGCACCCCAAAACTTGATCTGGGGACCATGATTGGTGCTAATTTACTACTTCCGCCCTTAGGTCTGTAGAACTTCGCTAACCAATTTAATTACAGGTATTTCGTCGGGACTCCCACAAAAAGCATAAATCACGGGTAACGAAAAAGTGCAAAATTTGTAAACCCACCTAATATAAATAGAAATGTTATACTTTTAATTAATTTTGTTACCGATCTATAAAATTCGTTACCAGTACTTTTAATTGCAGTAGACACCCTGATTCTACAAATAGACATGATATCAAACGAATTCGTAGGTTGACCTTGAGCCTACTTTACCTTCCCGTGTACAAATAACTAAGCCTCCACATGAATACAAATAAAAGAAGAAGCATTTACTCAACAAACGAAACAATTGCCTGAATATTTTACTTCGGAACATGTTTACATGCATCAAACTAAAAATGTTTTCCATTTTTTTTCATTGATATTTGTTGTTAAATGCTGAATTGTGTTGAAATACAGGGGATGTGATTGCAAATACGGAACACTGGAGATTACCTTCAAAATACGGATTCTCCGTCCTAAATACGGAGAACTGGCAAGACTGGATTAAAATATAAAACATTTTATCCGAGTTTATTTATTATTGTTGTTTAACTGTTGTTTCATTGTTATATTGTGATTTTTATTATAACAAGTAAGTTGTGTGTTATTTTATTTGTGAGTTATATAATAATTTACAAATACAGTATACTTACTTGTTTTATGAATATGATTACTTATTAAAAGTATAGTTTCACTCGAGTAATGGTTTACAAAAGTAATGGTTTGTTTAGTAATATACAGTAGGCATACGTGAATAAAAGTAGTCTGAATCAGTATTTCAAGTAGCCGTATTCGTTGTAACGAATACAGAGAAGTAACAACTTAGCACAACTCTATCACTGACACATACACGGGTGCCCGACCGGCAAACGATGACCAAGTTGTCAAAACTTGGTTTCCAATCCCCAGTGCAAATAGCACAACCTATCCATCCACCATTCAAGTTATTACCATCAATGTTGCAATAAACGTATTTTCCAAACAGTGTGCCTGCTAGGTAAAACATATAGCAATTTTCATAAACAAAATACAATAGTTTAGTATACAGTTGTATACAAAATTATTTTAGCGGCTGCCGGTACAGCTAAAATAGTATAACTTCCACGGGATTATTATAATTATTTTAAGGTATAGGATAATATGAATGGTAGAGGTAATTTAGACAGGTTCAGAAATAAAACATTACATTTTACAGTCAAAATATATTGTATCGTCTATAAATAACAACAGTGTCGATAACAAGAAAGAGAACGAGAAAGGAAAGGAACAAGATGGCAGGAATCAATATTGTTTGTTTAATCATTGACAAAAAAGGATTTCACCTTCCCGACTCTCCAATTTCCGGCAAAATTAGTTTTCCACTTATCAGATACCCAACGTATGTCTTTAGTAGTGTTTCATTACAGTACAAAAAATCAAAATGGATGAGTAATCCCATGGTGTTCATCAGAGAGACGAAAATGTTGCTAAAAACAACGAGTATTCTACCGCATTACGTAATAGCGTCGTAACATAATTCCCGTACATTTCCCCGGTGAAAAAAAATGATGTATAATTCCCGCTTTTCCCAAAATTCCCGGTCCGAAGTCACCATGTTTACTAAATCAACACATATTAATAGTAAATCAATAACTCAATAAAAATAAAACCTGAGCAGTGCAAGTTTGACTCATGAACCAAGGGTTCTGTATCTGCAGTTGTTTTACTAAAATGATATGAATAATATCAATGTTTCAACATGCCAAATACTCATATATTGAAGTAACCGTCTAACAAATCAGACAATAATGGATGAGGGACTAGTTAAAAGAAGTGATGCCTCCCAACACACAGTATTTCTGTACTATACTGCATGAATAGAAAACGTGTTATCACTTTTCACCAAAATTTAGTTTTTTCTGTAAATTATATGAGCACCTCTTACACCTCTAGTTTGGAGTTTTTAGCATAATTTCCAAAATTACATACCCTTAAATTAATACATCTTTTTTTCTAAATATATCCCCATAACAGTAATGTGAAATATTATTTTTGAGTTAACAAACTTGCACAAAAAATTCACAGTCAATTATTTTTGGAGTTCTGATTGATTCTTGTAACAGATGTGACGTCATTGCTCCTCAAAGGGTTCAAATATCATCTCAAACATTATCAAATCTGAATCGGATTAATTAACTTTTATTAAAATTATAATTTTAAAAGTGATTTTGAAATACATTAGGACCTAGATTTACCTAGCCTATGTTAAACGAGTTTCGAGTAATGTGTAGCAAGATCGATTCATCAACGTTTAGTGTGGTTGAGGTGGAGGATGTGACTATTGGCAAGGTCACTGAACTCTGGCCAGTTTAGCTCTCTCACTGTCTTGTCACTAAAGTTACTGCACCCGACCTTCTCCTACTGTGTCGTTGGCAAAGAGCATCATCAAACAGAAGAATTTGAAGGACTACTTTTCCCACCAATCTTAACTACAGTACAATATATGAGTTTTCTTTGATACAATATTAGTTTTGTGTCACTGTTCATTGTGTAGTTTTAGTTAATCTATAAGACTACGTCATTTTGTTTTCTTTTTCCATATATGTTTGTACAGAACTGTAATTGTATAACATAATTTCACACTGTACTTTGTACTGAAATTATTTACATTTTAGTTATCCCTAAACATGTGATATTAGGCTGTTACAAACAGCGCGCCCAGTACTGTACAACTCTTTTTTTTCAAGAAGTCCTGAGTTTTTGGCTAACCGAGTTTAGACCAGCCAAAAAAGACTGTGTATACCTGTGTGGTATACTCTAATTCAAAACCATTAAAATTGTGTATCATCATATCCACTTACATAACACATATTTCACTAGGCAAAAGATCATAAAATATTTTAATTATCCTTAAACTGTTTAGTTTTAAGTCCTATTATTTACTTTGTATTAAGACGAAAGTTTGAAGAAATTGAACAATAAAACCCTGAGATAATCAAGTACTCTATAAATAATTGTAAATATTTTGTGAATGATAAAAATAATTTAAATTTAAAGTAATTTTAGTAAATTTACTTCAATTATAATTTCAAGTTCAATTACAATTTCATTTTGTTAAAACAAAACATTTAAATTGTATACTATAAGACTACAGACTACGGCTGGGTCCTTGAATCCCTCAAATCTTAAGAGATGAGAGAGATTTGATTTCTTTACAAGTTAGAATATAATAATATTTAATTTTGATAATTATTATTTCAATTATATTTAATCTTATGAAACAATAAATAGCATAGGCTAATAATTTTATTTAGAGGTAACTTTGTTTCAATACTAAATACATGGTTAAGGCTCTTCTTTACCTTGAAGAAAACTCCCGATTGTACAGTACGATTTTAATAAAAAAGTCTGACTCAAGCCGCAAAATCGTTGAAACATGCATTCGTAATAACATGTTTCGGATTCTATTTATAAATTAATTATCTGGGAAACTACCTTAAGTTATAAAGAAGGCTTTATATTTTTTACATGTTAGCTTAAAATATGGAAATTATTGCTTAAAACTCCCAAAAAATGCATTAAAAATAATAAATTTTTACTCAGTTAAACTGTTGATTAAAAGGAGTTGCCGTCGATTTCTTTAAATTATGAGATATAAGACAAAAGCACATAGCCTTTAAGAACAATTTAAGATGTTTCACAACTTTTTAGGTTGAAAAACGGCGTCCGAAACACGTTAGTACGAAGTGCATATTTTTGCTGTTTTACGCAAGGTATAGAAGACCCTTAAACATTACAACTACTATCTGCAATCACCTAAGTTTTGTTACTAATAAAAAAAGTGATTAAATATTTTTAATAATGTTTTAGATACTGTTAAGATTAGAGGGTAGGTTTAAGAAATAAATATAAGTAAAATAAAATAAAGTATAGAATAGTATAGCTAGTTTAGAATTTACTAGCCCAAGACGAAGACACAGAAAGTGGAGCATCATTGTGTAATAGTGCAAAATGTTATGAAATAGCTGACTCGAACAAGACACTTACAAAGACATACTTGGATAATCTGACAAACTATAAAAGGGTCATACTGCTCTAGATCTAGAACCAGTATTTTTGTGCCGGGCGGAGACTCTGTGGGACAGAGCTAGTTTTTCTGCGGAAGGGAGAAAACGCTGCTGGTCGGGAAGGACCAGTATTTTTGTGTGCCGGGCGGAGAATCTGTGGGACGGAAAAGAGTATTTGAAAAATAAATTCAACTAGTAAAATCTAAGAATTATTATTAGCTAATTTCCATATTATATTCAGCCATTCTCTGTCGAGAACTATGCAGTGATTAAGAAGCATGTGCTGATCTTTTACCATACTCAAAATGGGGTTTTGGTCTGTTTTTATACTACTGGAGACATTAAGTGACTGAGAAACAGCAATTTAGACAATCTTTATTTATACTACACTCAGAAATTACCTGCGGAGTGAGTACAACAAACTTCTTTGCTGGCTCATAGTGTTGTCGGACTAGAAGAGGTGGTTGTTCACATAAAGGTAAACTAGGAGGTATTCCAAATTTTAGCTCTTTAATTGCCCACACTATACCATCTAGATTAAGGATACTTTGTTGTTCACTAAGTTTTGGCTGTAAAGGAAATACGTCTCCACTTAAGCACCATATATTGTTTTGGTTACCACCTGAAGTTGTTACCAACAACACATTACCTGTAACAATAACATAATTTAATGAAGAAATCAAAATATATTGATTCGACTATAAGTGTCAGACAATTTAAATTCATGTTTTCTTAATAGTAATGGGAAACAGAATATCATAATTGTTATAAGCATCCCTGAGAAGTATGATTTTCGTTCGAGAAGTGCGAAAATTAAGGATACTTAATTTGAGAAGTTATGGTAAGGATGCCATTGTTTGATTATGCTACATCCCCAATGTCATTACTTCCAAATGTATGATCACATCCAAATTCAGATTTCCCCTTTGTGAGGTTGGTTAAACTTGTAAGCAAAAAATCAAGAACATATTTTATTGAATCTAAGAGACAGTGTAGAATAACCTTGTACCTCTTTTAACTACTTCAGGGATTGAATTTCAAAGTCATATATTTCATACTTTACTCTGGGAATTGGATTTATACTCATGTTGGTTTGAGTTTCATCTACTCTGTTTTCTCTGTCATCACAATATATCCTAACAGTCTGGACCTGTTGCACCTTTCTTCTTGTGATCGCAAGTCAGCCATATTGGTTTTATAAATACAAGTTTTATATAAACTACCTAGAGTACTTTTTCATAGAAAAAGAACTAAAAAACATAACATTTAGAATTTGTACACACGGATGTAAATGGATCAATCAATCAAATATCATGGGACAAAAAAGATATTTTGTAGCATTTATAGATGATTTTACAAACTTTGTTATGTTTTATCTGTTAGATGAACAATTTGAAGTGGATAATATCGTTAAAAAAAATATCTTGCAAATGATGAAAGAAGTGAAATTAAAATATATAAATTAAGGTGTGTCAAAGGAGGTGAGTATTTACGTAAAGAATTTGTGTAAAGTAAAAGGAATTATTTTGGATTTAATCATCTGATATTCTTTTCAGTTAAACACAAAAGCTGAACGGATGAATCACACTTTACTAGAGTAGACAAATTAATTAATAAGCCTTACTTATTAATTCACACCTACCAACAGAAAGGTGGGGAGAAGCTATCAGAACAAGAAGCATATCTTGAGAACAGAAGTCCAACACCTTAAAACAACCCCACCAAATAAACAGTACATGAAAAATCCTATCTGTCAAGATTACACATACTCAGAAGTGCTCAGTAACCAAAACATTAAAAAGTCGAAGTGAAAAATATATATTTATTGGTAACGCCATGAACGGTTATAGATTGAGCAATACAAATTCAAGAAAAATAACTTTATTAAGAGGTGTGAAAATTGTTGAGAATATCTACTTGATGAACTCCAAACAAACTATAGCTATAATAACGTATCCAATAAACTTAATAATTCAGAGAAATTTTAACTTAGGCTTCTTTCTAGGTGGTAAGAAAATGTGATTTACCTCTTGGTAATTATTATTAAATCAACCAAGATTGTTCTTTTGTGCTTTTGTAAGCACTAAAGCTCAATAATACACAATTGGCTGTGAAATTTCAAGACTATGTTCTGTTAACCTGTAAAGAGGGTAGTAACCATTTATGACAAGGGAAAATGAAAAAAACCAACAGAAGAAAAAAAAATCTAGGAAACAATTAATTAAAGTAAAGTAAAAAATAACAAAATTGTAAGTTACAAATGGATTTTTAAAATAAAAAATGAGGGATAGAATAATGCAAGATTTGTTATTAGAGGTTTTGAACAAAAACATGGAATAGACTATGAAGAAACATATAGTCCAGTTGGGAGTAGCTCAGCATTAGATTATATTTGCATTTTCAGTAAAAAACAACTATAACATAACACAATTTGAAATAAAAACTAGTTTTTATATGGTGAACTTGACCAAGAAATATATATGTCCGTATCAGATAGATTTAATGTTAAACAGAATAAAGTGTTAAAACTAAGAAACCCATTGTAAAAATAAAAACAACCACTAATTAAGTAAACACTCTACAAGTTATTTGAAGAAGAATGACCTTAATTTCTGATCAGTGTATTTTTAAAACAAAAGTCTGTTCATTGTTTGTGAATGATGGAATTTTATTTCATACTATCAGCAGAAGATGAAAATTTTTAAGAGAACTTAAAAGGAATTTCAAATTAAAACGAAGAAAACACAAAAAGATTATTAACCCTTTGGGTCCCAGGCCAAAAATAATTTTGGTCAGGAAAATGTCATATGCAGTTTATTGAAAAATATCCTGAAAAATCTCAGACCAAAAAATGTGTTTCGGTAGAAGTTTGGTAAACAAATCTTAAGTTGCCTTGTATTGAAGCTATTTTAATGTTTGTGATAGCAAAATGTTGCAAATTAATTTGTCTATAAAACCTACTAATTTATATGTTTCAATTATATTTTTTTAAACATTTTTATGTGATAAATTTTGTGTTAAAAATGTGTTTGTTTTTGTAAAATTTTAAAAAAGTGTAATTGTAATATTTTTTAAAGAAAAACTAAAAATTATTTTACTGTGGGAAACATTAAAAATTGAATCCTTATAGTACTATTTTTCATATGTAAACAAAATTTCAAGTCATTTGATTTAAAAATAATATCTGGTTTTATGTCGCAAAATGAAAAAGTAAAAATTAACATAGGCCTAACCTAACTAAACATTCTTAGAAATGTGAGTTCATTTTATTAGTGAGCGTTTTTATTATTACAAATTAAAATATAATTAATTATATTAAAACCAAAAACTGTATCAGTAAATAACTAAAATGTAATTTGAAAACACACAAACTAAAAAACAAACTTTAACCTCACTAAAAAGACGTGGTGGTAAACAATCTTGGTATGTTCACGAACATCCTACCAATATATTACAAGTAGCAGGAAATTTTATTATTATTATTATTGTTTAACACTCACAATTAGATCATTAAATAACTCAAATATACATTTAGGTGCACTAAAGAACATTAAAAAACAAATGTTAAATTAACCAGTAAATAAACCATAAACGAATGACAACTAAACTGGGCCGTTAGATTACGTCAGCTGTCAGATCAGATTTCTTCTTTAAATCGTTTTAAAAATGTCAATAAGCACTTATAATGATTAAATTAAGGCTTACACTAAGAGATTATATTGTTTTGTACACAAAAATGTCAAAAGTTATTTACATAATTATAAGATTGAAATAATCTTGGCGACGATAGATCGGCGCATGGAATTTTTCGCGTAACACTCAGGCGATGATAGCCGGGTCGTCGCCCTGGGACCCAAAAGGTTAAGGACGGAAGTTTAGAAAAATGACAAAGGGACAATGAAAAGGCCAGATATTCATAACAGATACTGGAAAGATATGGAATAAAAGGCTTCAAACACACCAATATCAGAAGATTGACATAAAGGAGATTAAATTTTCAGTTAGAAATCTTCTTTAACCTATCTTACAAAATTCGCCCCGATTTAACTTTAGCAAATGGCCTTGAATGCAGAAAATACAAAACATGTACATATTGTTAAGCGATCTTTAAGATATCTGAAGAGCACTCAAAATATAGGAATACTATTCACCAAGCAACACTGCAAATGATGCATTGAAATTGAAAACATACTGTCATGCTGACTACGCAGGTGATGAAGAAACATAACAAAGTCCAGTGAGTTGGTGAGCAAGAAAACATCCAATTCTTTCCATATCCATTATTGGAGCAAAATACATTGCTCCTATTGACTGCATTAAAGAACTACTATACTTATATACACTTTTACGCGAACTAACTACTAGTAATGTAGGTGCTAATTTGATGGCGACATTAAAAGTGCATTAAAACTCAGAAAATTATGTATTTAACAGATGAAGTAAGCAAATAGAAGTCAGGTATCATTTCTAACAGACAATATCAGAGTCGGTAAAATAAATTTAGCATATGATATTTCTACTTCAGATAATATTGTTGATATATAAAACCCCTTGCCAATGTTAAAATTTTTAAATGATCTAGTATGTTCTTGAAAAGGAAATTGTTTTCAATTATAATTTAATTTTTAAATTTATAAAGGAAACATATTTTTTAAATGTAAAGTACAATCAAATAAGTATAAAGTTAATAGAAATTAAAGAGATGTTAAATGTAATAATTATCTACTTTTACCTCTATGTATTTATAATCACTAGTGGACCCGGCAATGCTTCGCTATTGCTTGATTTACCTAACCTAAAATTATATTCAGTTTTTGATCCAAATCAGTTGTTGATAAAAATCAGCTGTTGATCAAAATCAGCTGTTTTAAGCTTTTCATACGAACAGCTGTTTTTTGTGCCCCTGATAAAATCAAAAGAAATCTTTCTTCTTCTTCCTTAAGATTTGACCTTCCATAAGATTAACATTGAAACTTTGAGGGCCACTGGGGCGTATCCCTGAGGACCGATGTAAATTATAATGGGATTCTGCTCATCTACAGGACACTACCTTTCTAACGGTATGCGCGAATTTCTCCTTCGATGCACACAAGCTGAGAAAAAAGGACGACAAGTTTTGTGCTTGCCTATTAATATATAGATTGTTCTATAATTTATTATTGTTGAAAACATCTGAATTAATAGAAGCAAAACAAATGTTGGTTAGTCTGTGTAAAATATATAAGAGACTTAATAAAACAGTAAGAAGTACGGAAAACCCACACACACAATATTTAGTAAATTCTACAAAATTTTATTGAGTCTTGCCGACCATGGTTTCGCTAGTGACGGCATGTACAAGGCAGCATAACACACACTAAGGAAAATATAGAAAACAGACATATATATATAACATATATAACAGAGACCAGTTTACTTAGCACACAAAGGTAAAAGAAAAGGGTATGGAAGGGCAGAGAGACCTAGGTCATAGGGAAGACAATGGTTTCAATAGTTTGACATAAATTCTACCTGATCATTTAGTTTACAAAATAATCTTTTAATCTCTAACATTCCCAATGAATTTAATTTCCTTTCTTTTTATTTACTCGGGAATCTTAAAATTAACACTATTGCAAAAATCTGACAACAAATGAATTTGTAAATGATTAGAAAAACTTGAGTCATTATTGCCCAACCGCCATCTTCTTTTGTCTTCACTTAACCTACATTTAAAACTACCGCCGCTTGGCCTACATAAGCGGCACTACAAAATGCAGCTTTTGTATTAGCTCAGCTATTACAAAATACTTGTATGAACTAGAAACAACCCATTAATAAAATATTTCAAATGATACACACAATTAAAAACTGTATTTCAAATAATATGTGACTTTATTTTATTGGTTTTCTTGCATAGTCGCATCAGTACACGAACTGCAATCAATGATTTTTGCTGGCAAAGGCAGGCAGCAGCTACAACAAACAGGTAGTTTACAGGAAAGACTGATTATGGAAATGCTAGGGAGTCAATTTTTAAAGGCAGACAGTTAAAGAGGAAGTCTACTAAACAGTAAATTATTAAATTTAATTAACTTTACTCAGAGACAAACATACCAGATGAATAAAGCGCTATTTGAACAGTTTTAGGCTTATGTAAAGAAGAGTTTGCTGTAAAACCTGGAGGTAACCTGACGTGAGTTAAGTGCAATGTTCTCGGACGTACTCCTGCAGGTCCTGTTGAGAAATATAATCTGACACCAGATTTTGTCACTGCCACTAAGCCTAGATCAGCCGATTCCCAAATTTCTATAGCACTGATGCTTACTACAGGGCGGAATTCATTGCCGTCCAATGTTCTGTATGGATAAAACATACTTTGTAAATACAGTTTAAGTAATCTCGTATTAGAAGAAATACAAAATTCCAAAGCAAAGAGGAACTTGAAAAACTTAGTTCTTTATGTTAAAATATTTTTATGATCAATTACATAAATTACTGTGATGTGGAAAAATAAATAAAACTATAAAGAAGAAAACCTAGGTCACTGGACTTAATATGCTATCATAGTAAGATTATAGAGATTGAAACAACAGTCTGTTGTAAATTTACTATTTAATTGGTTTAAAGGCAAATCTGTTTTAAACAGAGAAACAGTTTTACAAATCAAAATAAAAAAAATAAGAGGGTTCTAAATATCAAATACTCTCAATTCCTTCCTAAACAGAAATAATATCCAAATATTAATGTACACTTAATTTAAAAGTGCCACTGTTGATGTTTCATTTCTAATAATACTACAAATCTTTTAAAAAGAGTATTTTATAAGACTCATGTTGGTTTGGTACCAAGTCACACTTGTTTTATATAAAAATGATTTACCTTATTTTGGTTCCGCCACGTGACTTCTTCTTATTAAAACTGACGCGTTTCAGAGCATTTGCTCTATCTTCAGAGTATTTATATAATTATCACTTAATGGAGATCGTTAACACATTAAGATTTAACAAAATATTACGGACTAAACACAATACTTAAACATATAAATTAGCGCGAAATATTCTATGTGCATCGTGTTGTAACATACATGGCCAATGCAGATGAGAAAATAACTTGGTTAAAGTAAAAGATACAGTAAGCATCATATATGCATATAAAAAATATAAGACGCAATAATTGTATATATATAAACTGGCGCAAAAAGGAAATAAATAATTAAACAAAGTAAAATAATAACAGTCATTTAAAAAAACTAAAGGCAGAAATAATTTTAAAATAAAATTAATTGTAAAGGCAGATATAAATTTTATATAGCATGGTGCATCACACATATATGAACAGTGAAAGTGTTTTAATACAACAAGGGTGATATATAAACAATTTGATGATTACAAACAATATAAAAAGTGATAAAAGAATTAAAATTAAATAAACAATAATAATATGTTCTTCAATTTAAAAAATAGTAAAATATATAAATAACAAGCCAGACGACATGTAATTGAATGTTTTTGGGTAGATATCGAGGGATATCTGGGAAATCTTTGAGTTTTGAAGTGTGAAAATTGTGGTGGTTTGTCGATATGGACATTGTGCAAGGTTAAAATTGTCATGTACATAAGTTATAACATTTTGACCCAGTTGGGATAAAAACAAATTCACAAAAAATAAAGGGTCCTGGTAAACTAACTTAAAAGATTGTGAAAGTAATGTTAACAAGATAGCCTAAATTTTAACCTCGAAATTCGATCTAGACAAAATCATTTAAACACAAGTAAATTCACTTCAGGAAATTGTATATAATAAAGAAATATCGATAAACACTCATATTATAACTAAATAACACTTAACTTATCTTGTTATATACAAATCAAGTTTAATTTGCAAGTAGGCATAATCCTATCTACGTATTCAAAATGTTTCACATTTCGAAATAGTGTTAGCGTATAGATTTATTCGTGTAATATAAGTTGTAATAGAGTTAAATTTCAAAAGCAATGTAAAGTTTATTAAACAAAGTGTTATAAAATTTAAAAAGTGTTAAACCAAACAAAGTAAGGTTATTAGTGAATGTGCTACGATACGCAAAGTTGCATGACTAACTGAATATGACGTCCGTAGATGCATAGAGAACAGCTGTGTAATATATGTGAGTTTCAGGGAATTAATATAAAGAAAAAAGGGTGTAACGTAAAGGGAGGAGTATTGTAAATTTTAGATGAATTAGGCTAAATTAAAAAACATTTATATAAAAACAATTAACATAGAAATCCAAAGGGGAATGCAGACAAGTTTATTTGATCATAATTAGTTCATGAGAAATTGTTTAAAAAAAAAAGTAAAATCGTAAATTATAAGAAACGAAGATTTAGATAGGTTTTAAATGTAAAGATTACGTCATTAGAAAATAGCCTCAACATCGGGTGCAGCTTAGAATAAAAACAGACATTTAGCCTCGAAACAAATTCAAATCGAAAAAGAAGACATCTATGATTGGGGGAGAGCAATCGCGTGAGATGATGTCACTGCGCGTTACATGGCAATTTTGGACAAGGCATCACTCTCAGTCGTTGAACAGCCGTAGAGCAATACAGACCTGTTTTTGGTGTGTGGAGTGTAAAGCTTCCATAAGTTTGGAGTTTGCGGTATTTCCGTAGGAAATACGACTTAAATAGTTTTAAACGATAGTAGCGACAGTGAATTCACGTTAAAGTGTAACATGGTAAAAATCGGACATCAGTAGTCGAAGTTATCGACTTTATAGATTTCGAAGTCGAGCGTGCTTTAAGAAAGTATAGAAATGGCCGACCAGCGAGCGTGACTTGTAGAAAGATGAACAGTGTTTTTCGGAGTGAATTATGTCTGCGCATCCATAAAGTAAATTCAGTGTAAAAATGATGCTAAACAATTAAATAACTATAAAACTGTTTCAATAAAAAATTTTTGCATAAAATAAAAAACATTGTGTTAAAGTAAATTTATTCTTTGTTTCGTAAGTTTTAAAAGTGCACTATAAATTCATAAATTTGACAAAAACGTACGTAAGTAAATAATTTTAAATAAGTAATGTAAAAAGGGTCTGCATTCATGAATATTATGAATAAGATATAATTTTTTGTATGTTAGAATTTAGATATTTTGGATGAGTGTATGACTGATTGGGTTATGTCTTTAAATATGGTTTGCCAGGTCATTTATTCTTGTTGTGTAAATTGGATCAGTTTAATAATGGAGGAGTAAATCTTAATGCCAACTATTATGTTTCGTTAATTTGAGTCTTTTCTCTTCCTGGTAAAGTACTTCATGATAAATATGAACCTAATTAAGAGAATAAATTCAGTGTAGTATTAAGGTGAAACAAAAATGGCGTCAGTTGTTTGGCCGCAGTGGTGAATTCTGGCGGTATGGTCTCTGTGTGTAGAACACAGATTCCATGCTTCTAGGACAAGCTGCCCCGTAGCTTACCAACTGTACGCACAGATGTTAAATCGAACATATGTAACAAAGATTTAATCGTCAGCTGTGACAAGCACAGATCTGACGATGCTCTTACGTGTTTTCAATTTTGGGGTTATTTTTGATTGTTTTTGTTATGGTTAAGGGAATAATGATTTATTGAATTAAAATATAATTAATAAATATATTAAGTTATATAAATTGAAGATATGAGAGCATAAGTAATTGTTACATAGCAAAATGTTATTTTTTTTTTTTTAAATGCAACTTAGAGAAAACTTGTCAAAATTTCATTTTATTTATTTTTTTAATTATTAATAAATTTTGTTTTGTAAACGGCTTGCAAGGAGGCAGCACGTTACAAAAATGGCGCTCGAACAGGGACCTTTGTAACAGTGAGCCGGCAGCACGTTACAGCTGTTTTACGATTGCGTTCGGTAGTGAACAAAGATATAGTTATATGAATTTACAAGAGCAAATAATTACGTATTTCGGACAAATTAAGACTAATAAAGGTTAAATATAAACATTATAAACATTGTGAAAACATAAATATCTCCGATAAAAACCAATCAAAATAAACTTTGTAATATATTTTGTGTACGTGACCAGAAACACCAGCCACTTGTGGGACTAAGTAACGAAAACAATTGTTAGAGATACTTGCAACGGCACTGTCTGTGGAAGCCCGGGATAGTTGAACTTAAATTGGTACTTCAGCATTCAACCTTGTACTGTTCAGACATACTTAATAAACTTATAACTTATTATAACTAATTTCAAGTGAAATAAGTTAAAATATACTATTTAAAAAAATAAAGGAAGAATGTATAGATAAAATACCATCAAGATAAGAGACAATTATAAAATTTACATCATTAAATAATTGGTAAAGTACCAAACCAAATTTGAACTTCTGCAAACGTAATATCCATCTAAATTTGATTACCCATTGTAAAACAGAAACTTTCATTTTGAAGTGCGCAATAATCAACTAAAATCAACCATCATTGATACCAAATTTGTAATTATTTAAAGAACTTGAACTATTTTAACACTTTGTAACATTCACTAACTTTAGATATTTCATCCTGCATAGACCTAAGTTTTATATTTCTGTTTGCATATTTAATAGACCAGGATCCTTTTAGCCCGAGATAATAGAGTTATAATTTGTTATTTGTGAATATATTTTATCGTCTTATTAATATACAATATTGTGATTGTATATTTAAGTGCTCTATAAACTTATAATTGTAAATCTAAATATAGCCTACAGTGGTAAAAGAACCAGTAAGACTTTTGCCTATAATAAAGAAGTATTGTAAAACAACTAGGCTTAGTTATTGATTTCTTTTAAAAATAGGCCTAGCCTATTAAATATTTTCATTACAAGTTATCTGACTTCACAAAGTGAGTTTTGAAAATTTATATTATAAATTGGCTTCACAACGTGAGGCATCTTTTGACGTTGAAAAAAGAGGAGAGCAAACAGATTGAAGAAAATAAAAACCTTTTATTTTATAAAGGTGATTTTGGAAGAAATGTGGTATTGAGGTTTGGCACATGTGCTAGTAGTGTGAGGCTACAAAAAACAGTTTTTAAGTGCATTGAAAAACATAGTGAAACAGTGGAGATACTCACGAAACGCAAGTATTAACACTAAAGTATTCAAATATCACTCAAAATTGAACTTTTAAAACGTTGTTAAATTCTGCAAGATAGGGCTTAAAACATTATCAAAGTAGAATAACTTGTTTATCTGCCTGTAGCTATAAATATTTTTGTAAATAATTTACAAAAATTATTGGTAAAATTGATTAATTGCATTGCGTCTTTTATTGAGCTTATTATTTTTAAATGTTATCGTTGATTTATGTGTTATATATTTTGATTTTGGTGTACATAATGTTGATTAAAATGTGTTAAAGTAAACTTTATTGTTCGCCTGCGATGCTCTGAATTTAATTTCTGTACCATGATACCACTTATACCATTATACCACATAAGTACTAATTCAGTCAAAAGAACTACCCTTTGGAAGTAAATGTAAATTGATTTGATTAAAAGGTAAACTAGGCTAAAAAACATACTGTGACCTAGTGACATGGAATGTAGGTCAATAGGCTAGTAAACTAGAACATCACAAGCTGGTTATATTATATTCTAATTCCTCTCCTTTTTCAAAACAAAAATGCCCTACGTTGCAGTGTCAATTTACAACATCTTAAATAAAACAAAATGATAATAATATTAACCAATGGTTATAGTGAACAATGTTATTTATTTTCAGATTTCAAGAATTTGTTCTTTTGTATGAAAGGATAGTTTTCCTTTTTTTATCAAACTTAAGGTTTTAACAAAGAATAATTATTAATAAAGTTTAAAGAACAAAAGAAACCAATTACAATACAAAACTAGGAAGTATCTCACAGCTACTATACGTAAGTAATTGATATTTACACTATGGTTATTTATGTATGTTAAATGAGGTAAAATATGAGCTCATTTACATTTGTATTTATGGATTCTTAATCTCGGGGTGGGGTATCATACCGGCTTATTCAAATTTTACAATATACATAAAATAGGCACATATATAACATATTATGACCTATAACTATTAACACATTTCTAAAATATGTACATATAAAGTTCAATAAACTAAAGAAAAGTATTTTTATGCACAATATATGTTAAATAATACTTGGAAATAGAGTTATTGTACTTAAAGTTATAAGTTTTGAAGTCTGAAATATCTTAACAACTGAAAGTATATAAAGTTAGATCTCACAAAATGTTGAGTTTCTTATCTGCAGGTTTTCATTGAGTCCATTATATTATAACTCTTTATTATTTACCACTGGGTCGTAAATTTATCACGTTTATAGATGTCTTTCTAGATTTGTTATATTAATATTTTTCCAAATAGACAGAATGGAGCCACATTAGTATTCGACTGTCCTCGACCAAGACTTAGGTCATACTCTTCAATAATCATAATTTCCTTTGTTGCAAAATGGGCTTTCCCTTGGAAAAATACCGTATTTATTTGCTGCACTTTACTAGGTATTTTCCCCTTACAATAACATTTAAATTTCTATATTTGTAATTTTGACAGTGATTTTACTTAAGATATATGACATTTATAGAATATTGAAATATATTAAGGACTATTTTTTTAAGTGTTAAACTAGAACATAATTCTTTTAGAATCATAAAACAGATGTTTTTTCTATTAACTTCATTCGAAATTGTGTTCGTGCTCCGATCAGCCAATCAGATGGTTACTTCAAATCAATCAGCCACGCCTACCGGTTTGTTTCCTTGTAAATACATGGATTTCATGGTTTCTTTTGTTTGTCCCTATAAGTTATTTAAAGTTGTCTAGAAGATTATAGATATGAGTTGGATAGCTGGAATCTTCAGGAATCCATAGGTGTCTTTAATTTCTTTGTACATTTTTTATCAGGAAATATTTGAGAAATTTCGGTACTATGTACCTTAGTTTTGTCGCTTTTGTTATAGGCAAATTCTCCTGCAAAAGTCTGATTTTGGTCTCGTTATTAATGTTTGAACAATTCTATTGGTTATTTTTGGATTTAATCAATTATTTTTACTGTGGTAGTGATAATTTTCGTTAGTTAGGCCGCTTCTTTGTTTAGTTAGAAATATTGTTTGTATTTTTGTAGTTCTAGGTCGAGTTGTAGGTTCTTGGTTTTGCCACTTGGAGTGTGGTGGTAGTCGTTTTTGGTATGGGTCTCGTTTTGGGTTAAGGTTTTTTTTTGCTTTTTCATTTATATTATTAAATTTGAATATTTATGTTGGGATTTCGAGATTAGAATGTTAGTTGAAACATTGGAATGTTTCAAAACAAACAAATTTGAGGTTAGATTTTCTAATATTTTAAAATTCTTAAAGATAAGTGTTGTGATCAATGGTAACGTAAATAGTCTCTAGAATCAAATAGCCTAGGCAACCTACAGTCCATCGTTTTTAATAAATATTGGAATTTTTTTTTAATATTATTAGTCAAAATTTAATAACCCATTTTTTTATACAGTTTAAATTGATTAATATTTTTTATTGCAATGCCTCTCGTTGCAATATGGCGCCCGAACAGGGACTTGCAAAAAGCAAAAGAGCCATATTGTAGCAACACATTGCAGTGTAAGAGCCCTAGGACGACTGAAGTCTCATATCTACATCTCCGCAGCGGTGTTTATTTAGGATTATTATCTTGGATTTTAATGTACAATGTATTTGAAGAGAAATTTAGGTGATCGTTCATCAAACTGTGCACATCATGCTTAAAGGCTTTATATATCTCAAATTCTTCAATCAAATTTTCTTGATTTCCCTTTTCTGAATATATGAAGCGGTTCAGAGTTGGTTTCAAAATCTGTATATGAATGATCTTCGTCAATAAGATGGCGTGCAAAATTTGATTTATTGCCATTGACATTTCTTTTCGGCAGATGCTCTTTA
The DNA here is from genome assembly GCA_018207615.1 of Philaenus spumarius. Lineage (NCBI taxonomy): Eukaryota > Metazoa > Arthropoda > Insecta > Hemiptera > Aphrophoridae > Philaenus > Philaenus spumarius. The sequence goes on from JAGFPH010000353.1 coordinate 632,209, forward strand.
AATCTTTGATGAAAAGCTCTTCCCGTTTGGCCTATAAAAAATGTATTGTATTGGTCACACTTCAGTTTAATCGTCTGAACGGAAACTGATTAATACAATTAAAACAAAATTATCTGATAACAAGGCGTTCGTTACCAAAGCCAATAAAGGTAATACAATGGTAATAATAGATTTAGATAAATACAATGAAAAAGTAAATGCATTTTTTCAGAATAACAACATTGAACAAATTTCAGCAGACAAAACCAAGAAATTTTTAAAATATATAAATAGACAGATAAACCGTTCCACGAACCTACTAAGGTAAAGAACACGGTTCCATCTCAAACCAATAAATGCCCAAGCCCCACATTTTACTGATTACCCAAAATTCACAAAACTATTAGACCCCTTATTAATTTCACAACAGCTCCTGGATACAACATTACCAAGACGTTAGCCTCTATCATAAGTAACAGAATAAGATTGAAAAACAACCATAGCACTCGAAACAGTCTTGATTTCTTAAACAAGATTAGCAACATCACTCTAAAGCCTAATTATAAAATAGTGTCCTTTGACATTGTGAACTTATACACAAATATACCAATTCAGAAAACAATAAACATTCTGAAAACATGCCACACTGAAGTAGACATATTAAACCCACAACAAATCAGAGAATTAATTGACTTATTGACAGTAATATTGGACCAGAATTATTTTACTTTTGGTGGCAAATATTTTATCCAGGGGGGCGGTTTACCCATGGGTTCACGACTTTCTGTCATATTGTCCGACATCTATTTGAACCATTATGAGAATATCTATTTATTGTCTGATATGAACAAACTACACAGCCGAATCAAGTCATATAATAGATATGTATAATGATACTTTTATAATTTTTAATGGCACATTCAGACAAATAGAACACCTAAAGAATTATATGAATGGCTTAATTAAGTATATTCAATTTACAAGTGAAGTGGAGGTCGACAATAGACTTAACTTTTTGGATGTAACGGTTATTAAGGAGAAGGACAAATTCCGTTACAATGTGTATAGAAAACCCACAACCACTGTCAACACCATACATTCTGATTCACATCACCCCATATGTCAGAAAATAGCCGCTTACAACAGTATGATACACATATTGATTAGAATACCTTTGAATAAAGATGATTTTAATGAAGAACTTAATACTATTAAATACATAGCCACGGCAAATGGTTTTAAAGGTCGCATGATTGATAAACTATTAAGCAAAAAGCGAAGGAAAATTACAAATCCACCGTTACATAAAGTCAAGAAGACATTCATTTCATGTGAATACGGTAATATATTACCAAATATAGTATCAAATAAATTTAAAAAACTGAATATTACAATGGCATTCCGGACCCAAAACAATAATGAGAAATTACTCAGCCGTAAACAGGACTTACCAATAGAGTCAAAAACTGGTATTTATAAACTGAAGTGTGACCAATGCATTAAATTTTATATAGGCCAAACGGGAAGAGCTTTTCGTCAAAGATTTAAAGAGCATCTGCCGAAAAGAAATGTCAATGGCAATAAATAAAATTTTGCATGCCATCTTATTGACGAAGATCATTCATATACAGATGTTGATACCAACTTAACCGCTACATATATGCAGAAAAGGGAAATATATGGACGCAATCGAAGAATTCGAGATATATAAAGCCTTTAAGCATGATGTGCACAGTATGATGAACGATCAGCTAAATTTTTCTTCGAATACATTGTACGGTACAGCCAGTAAAATCCAAGACAATAATCTTAAATAAAAACGCGGAGATATAAATATGAGACTTCAGTCATCCTAGGGCACTGACACGATGCACATCGAACCTTTCACGCTAATTTATATGTTTAAGTGTTGTGTTTTGTCCGTAGTATTTTGTTAAATCTTAATGTGTTAACGATCACGGTTGAGTGATAATTATATAAATACTCTGAAGATAATGCTCTGAAAGCATCAGTTTTAATAAGAAGAAGTCACGTGACGGAACCAAAACAAGGTAAATCATTGTATTTTATAAATATATATTTCTAGTCAGAAGATTTTAAGGCATGTTCCAACTTTAACACTGTTGTTTAAATTTTAATATTTAATATTTTTTTAAATTTGGTAAAAGTATAATAAACTTAGTTTTTTTGTAACAACTAACATGAACCAACCAAAAGATGATTACCTACCATTTACATTATAGGAAAGAAAATTATTTATATACACATAAGTCTGACAAAAGTGGAATCATGAGTAGTTGTCCCTAAACATTATAATTTGGAGGCAAAATATTATTCTACATCTTCAAGAACTGAACGAAAAGTTCAAATCTGCCAGCTATTAATGTGGTTTGAAATTTACTCTTCTCTGATGATCTTCTAGACAAAATAATAAAAAGACCAGCTGTGGGAAACTCGTTTGTTTAGGGTATGCAAAAAAAAGTACTTAAACTGTAATTAATAAGTAATTTCAATAAGTCTGATAATACACAAGGCAATTTGTTTTGACATGTATTTGTATTAACAAAGATCAGTATTCCAGCATGAAGTAAACAAAAGCAAGCCTAAACATTATCTTACATTAGTTTTTACTGAAAGTTCTAGGTTTTTTTATACGACTTTTACAAGATATCAAATCTTGCAAAGTTCTTGAGCCTCAAAAGATAGGCAAGAGTGGAAAAATGTAGAAATGAAATTTATAGAACTGAACAAAATTAATACACGAAAAACCAAAGAACTGAGGTGACCAATAGAAGAGCTGAATATATATTACATACTCGATAGTCTAGGATCTCTTGCTTTATTTAACATGTTCATCTTACCTCACACTACTGAGGGCACACTGGACGATTGCTGATTGTGATAAACAGGCCAATCTGCTTGTTGATGTTCCATTTGTTCCTAAATCAAAGACTTCAATTGATCCTTTCTCTGACAGTGTATACAAAATATTTCTACTGTTATCTACAGATATCTGTGTAATAGAATCTTCTTCATTAAAAGCTGCACTTATAAATGAAGGAACAAGAAATGACAATGTTCCAGTGGAATGGTTAACCTTTTTGCACCGTTTCCCCCACCAACCTAATTCTATCTGAAATTAAATGAAACAAATAAGAGGCTAGTAAAACATTGCTAATTGTAAATAAATAATGATAATATTGTCTAACATTTGTTTAGAAAATTAATTGTTTTATGGTGTAAACTGCTAAAAAAATTATATTAGTACAATATAAATTAAAAATTTTACATTATGAAACACTTAATTTGCATAATTTAAATTACCTGATATAAAAGTTCAAATAAACTTCCATCTTTGCCACCAAGAAATATTCTTCCTTTATCAGTTCCTGTGACAACAGTGATAGGCACACCGTCTGTTGTCAGTGTGTAGATAATCTCTTGAGTCATCTGCAATTCATTGTAAGTTCTACAAACTCCTATTAAACAAAAATAATTGAGATTCAAATTAGTTTTTTTTTTTTACTCTGTGTAATATAAAATCTTTTACAACTGTAACAAAAAGTTACTGCACTTAAAATATGCTTACTTTTATATAGTTAATAAAAGAGAAACAAACATTCAAATAGATGATTAATAACAGCTTTATTGGATAATTCATAAAGTAAAATTGAGTATAAAACAAATTGAGTACAAATAGTATTTACTAACCTTCATTACTAGATGTAAATGTTATACCGAGTACAATTATTTCAACTGTGGTTGTTAGAACCAGTAAATGTCTAATGTAGTTCTGGAAAATTCCTGGCTTTGGTTTAACTAAACCTACAGATAAAATAGTTTCATTGAGACCATCGTAGTATGTGACATCAGCTCTGTAATCATTAAAGGATCTTTGAGTGGTTACAAGTTTATCAATATTAATTATTAATATACAAGTTCATTTGGCAGCATAAAGTTCTTTCAGAGTTATTCATCTGCTCAGCTACCCAAATACCCATTTTTAATTAAAGTTAAATAATCAGAAAGATGTTCCATACCGCCTCAATCCTGAAAGTTTTACCAAAATCATATTAATAAGAACTTATGATACTGGTGATATATAAGACATCAACAGGCCTGCAGAATATGTCCGAACGAGGTTCGGGGGAAATTGGGACTGAGCTGGGGAAATTTTGGCCGGCGAAAAATCCAACAAAAATAAGGAAAATATAATTATTTTGGGGAAAAATAGATAAGAAATGAAAGGGAACAAAGGTCAGCTTAATCCGTTTGTATGATACATATCCCAACACACACACACAAAGTGTGTTGTCTGCTCTCTGTTACAAGTTGCAAGTTGGACAGGGTTCCTATTTAATTTTCACCGCACAAAATATCGTACGGTAGAGCCGTGATACGATATTAATCTTCACCGCACAAAATATCGTACGGCCGAGCCGCCGATACGATTTTTTTGTGCCGGTTGATGAATGGCAGTTTCCTGATTCTTGACAAGCGTTCAAATACATTCGTTGGGTATTAAAAAATAATTATTATGATACCGGTATGCAAATTTTGATTAGTTTCATACAAATGATATTTATTCAAGGATTAGAATTAAATCATATTAAACCAAGTTATACGATACTTAATGTATAGGTATTACCGATGTTTTTTAATTTTCTTTTACCGAAATTCGAAATCAGTCTTTATCAGTAAAATGCGTACAATGTGATGTGCGTACTCATTTTTATTACTTCAGCTTTCATTAAAATGCCGAAGTATTGAAATGATGCGATGATTTTTTGTGTGTCAGTTTTCCTGTATACACGGTATAAGCACTCGCAGACGCCGTGGAAAACTTCTGTTGGTACCAAAATCTTCGTAATTTTATTGCGGAGAGTTTGAAAAGCTATCTAGCGTGAGGCGGAGCGCGTCAGGGTCACATTTTTAGGGTCAACATTTTTAAAATATTGGGTCAAAATTATGAAAATTCAGTGTGGGCCTATCGTTTTGTATGTTTTTGGGTACAAAAAAAAATGATTTTGCGAGTTAAAAAGTCGTAACGCGTCGGAGCCACTTTTTTGGATCAATATTTTTGAAAATTCAGTGTGGGGTATCGTTTAATATGTTTTTTTGTACGGGAAAACCGATTTTTGACATTTAAAAAGTCGTAACGCGTTGAGATCACGTTTTTTCATTAACATTTTGAAAATTTGGTGTGGGATATCGTTTTATATGTTTTTGGGTGCGGGATAACCGATGTTGACAGGTAAAAAATAGTAGCGCGCCGGGGTCTCGTTTTTGGTTCAACATTTTGAAAATACAGTGTGGGGTAACGTTTTATATGTTTTTGGGTACGGAAAACCCGATTTTGACAGTTAAAAAGTCGTATCGCGTCGGAATCACGTTTTTGGATCAATATTTTGAAAATTCAGTATGGGGTATCGTTTTATATGTTTTTGGATACGGGAAAACCGATTTTTGACATTTAAAAAGTCATAGCGCGTCGGGATCACGTTTTTGAATCAAAATTCAGTGTGGGGTATCATTTTATATGTTTTTGGGTACGGGAAAACCGATTTTGACAGTTAAAAAGTCATAGCGCATCGGGATCACGTTTTTGGATCAACATTTTGAAAATTCAGTATGGGGTATCGTTTTATATGTTTTTGGATACGGGAAAACCGATTTTTGACATTTAAAAAGTCATAGCGCGTCGGGATCACGTTTTTGAATCAAAATTCAGTGTGGGGTATCATTTTATATGTTTTTGGGTACGGGAAAACCGATTTTGACAGTTAAAAAGTCATAGCGCATCGGGATCACGTTTTTGGATCAAAATTTTGAAAATTCAGTATGGGGTATCGTTTTATATGTTTTTGGATACGGGAAAACCGATTTTTGACATTTAAAAAGTCATAGCGCGTCGGGATCACATTTTTGAATCAAAATACAGTGTGGGGTATCATTTTATATGTTTTTGGGTACGGGAAAACCGATTTTGACAGTTAAAAAGTCATAGCGCATCGGGATACGTTTTTGGATCAACATTTTGAAAATTCAGTATGGGGTATCGTTTTAAATGTTTTTGGGTACGGGAAAACCGATGTTGACAGTTAAAAAGTCGTAGCGCATCGGGATGACGTTTGTGGATCAACATTTTGAAAATTCAGTATGGGGTATCGTTTTAAATGTTTTTGGGTACGGGAAAACCGATGTTGACAGTTAAAAAGTCGTAGCGCGTCGGGATCTCGTTTTTGGATCAAAATTTTGAAAATACAATGAGGGGAAAGTTTTATGAGTTTTTGGGTATGGGAGAACTGATTTTGACAGTTAAAAAGTCGTAGCGCGTCGGAATCACTTATTTTTTAACTAAATGTAACAAATGAAAAGTAATTGTTAAGTTTAATTTTCTTTTAATTCGTGTGATCTGTCCGGACGATTTTCAGTAGTGACTGTGGTAGGTAATTCAGTAATTGAATTGGAACTAATTAAACATAACATTTAACTTTGTTTTAACCACTTAAGTATCAGACCAGTGTTACACTGTAAAATATTTTATAAAATATGTTTTATAAAAGATGGTATCCACCTATTATAAAAGATTTGAAAAGTGATTCTCTTTTATAAAACATTTTGGACTTGTACTAAAGGTTTAAACGTCTAACATTTTATAAAAGGTAAAATGCCAAACTCTTAAATTTTATAAAAGATGGCCCATTACACTATCAAAGATCTTTTTCAAAGAACTTTTATAAAACATATTTTATAAATTATTTTACAGTGTAATACGGGCCTTAGGCCTACTTTTAAATATAATAAAATAGCAATAATCAAGTTGTATTTTTTTGTTTTAAACCTTTTGGGACCATCTGAAGATATTTCACTGTAGATATTTAATATCACCGTAGTTAATTAAGTAAAAATAATGCTATTATTCTTATTTTGAAAATTTATATTGGAATTTATAATTAATATAATAAAAATTATTAAAACATAAGTTCAATAAATATGTTAAATTAGATTAACAAACTGTGTTAATGTCTGGCGCATCTGTAGCGAATAGCGATCAATTTTAGGGAAATGTTTAGTGAAAAAAGTGTGTTCTGGGGAAATTTTGTGTGATAAAACATTTTCTGCACCCCTGGACATCAAGACATCATATATCGAAGTAACCATCGAACCAATAATAATAGTCATGGTACAAAGAACTTGCATATTAATAGAGGGTACATTATTACTCTGAAACGCATTATTACTGTACATCGCATAAGTATAAAAGATTTTTTTTTTTATTTTTCACTTAACCCTTTGACCGGCTTTTATTCACTGTCTGAATACTGCCACAGTCGATTACATCGGCTCTCAAAAGTTGTTTGAATACCGACCATTGGCCGACGTGATCGGCTCCGGCAGTTTGTCTGAACAGCGCCACAGCCGTTATAATCGGCTTTTAGTATTTTGTTTATTTAGTCACTTGTATTACCTAAACCTGTATGTTTTCTAAACTTATAAAGAGGATAAGATTTGGCCTTTCATATTATAACAACATATTTTTAGTTTACGTCTATTTTAAAAGTTTGAATAGCTGTGCAAAATAAATACATGTATAAATACGGTATAAATAAATATGGTACATTTTTTATTGTGTAAGGAAAAAATTTAATTCTTGGTACTAAATGTCAATTACATAACAAATGAACAGGGGAAAATCTACCGGATGTGTATTGCGATTGTGGATCCATATTTATTTATAAAATATTTATGTACCGTATAAAATACCGAAAATAGACTGTATACTTTCCCGCTAGTTTTACTGAGTCGTTCTATGATTGTTGAATGTTTTTGTCATATTATTTCTGTTATTAGGGTCGCCGGAATACTACCCCCCCCAGGTGAAACGTGACGTCACGAAATCTGCCAACTAACCAATATGGGAGCCGTTAGTTGGCAACTAACCTAACCTAACCTAACGTCAAAATTACGTAGGAACCTGCTTGGGGGGGTAGTTTTCAGGGGGGTAGTATTCCGGCGACCCGCTTTTGCTAGGGGGGGTAGTATTCCAGTCGCGGACACGGCTCCCATATTGATTAGTTGGCAGATTTCGTGACGTCACGTTTCACCTGGGGGGGTAGTTTTCCAGGGGGTAGTATTCCGCATCCCCTGTTATTACACTAAAGTGAGACACATTTTGTGTAAGTGTTTAGTGAGTGCAGAGCTGTGAATCTTGTATCTTACAACAATAGCAATGAGTGATTCTCTAAAAAGGGCTCTACTCCAAAAAAAACCGGGGCTTTGCGTAAAAAAAAAACGCAAATACAAATTTTAAATGTTAATATTTTTTGTTTAAATTTTCGGGAGTTATTCTCAATAAAATAGGGATAACATAATATATAATGTTAGAGGAAAAAATATATTTTTTTTTACATAGCTATTAGGCTCTAAACTTAAAGATTGTATACAAATTTTTGTTTTCCTTTACTTTTTCAGTTATAGTACACATGTAAAAGTGGAATTAATACCATTTTTTGTAAATTTAGTTGTAGGACTTTTAATTCCAAACAAAACGAGATCAAAAGCAAAATTCTAGGTTTGTTATTAGCTAAGCTACAATGGTTTATGTAAATGTCCGTCGAAATACCGAAAATAGGCTTGGCGGTATTAGACAATCCCACACGACAGTGGCTTGGCGCTCAATGCAATGTCTCGCTTAGTCGACCTTGGCGGTATTCGGAGCGTACTAGTAGAAACGGCATGGCGATCAAAAGGTTAAGCTTGATCTCCCATAATTTTTCTGTAAAGTACAACAGTTACTTACCAAAAGTTCTTATTTTTTTTTTAATTTTATCAGCAGTTCTTTCAGGAAGTATGTTTTTAGCAATATTTTTTAGAAGTAATAGTTCTGATATTCTTTACTAAAGCCCTTTCGAATTAATGCTATCCCACTCCACAATATTTAGTTATTTTGGCTCTTACTACCTAAATTTAAAAATGTAGACTATTTTTGTGTTTAGAAACAGCAAAACCGCATTGGATAGAATTTTTGCAGTATTTTATAAAATAAAATAGTTTAATTCTCAAAAAAGGTTTACTGTTATAGCAAGCTAATTCATATAACTTCCCATCTACTCTTACAACTACTACACTTACCCATTTTCAAAATTCCAAATATAAATATCACTGTCAATTGTTAACCATGCTCGGCCAATTTCTGGGAAAATACCCATCATACAACTACATTGCATATCTGTATTGTTTGTTAAGGTACAAAATTATAAAATAATGTAAAAAAGTTGACAGCTTGAAACAGGAGTTCTTTTTTAAAAAATGACCAAAAAACATTACAGAATAAATGCGTAAGAAATTATTTACATCCATACTAATATAATTAACAGGTAATTTGTATGTTTGTTTCTATGATTGGAGTACTTTCAAAAATTATTTCAGAAATATTTGAAAAACAAAACGTTTTTATTAGATTGCAACACAATTTTAGTTCACAATATAATTTTATTTACGAATAATATATATATATAAGTAATTGATTCAATTTAAGTATTAATTCCTTTTTGTTTAATAAACATCTTTCAACTTGTACAAAGTAAACAAAATATACATGTGTATATAATAATGCATTGCTGAAAAAAATCATTTTTGACGTGAAAACATCTTTAACCCTCTGTCAGTCGCACCTAAAAACTTGCGTGATCGATAGCAGTGTATCAAACTGATACACTCATTTCAAAACTTTTTCATATCCTTTAGCTGTTGTTTTCAAATTTACACTCATTAATATTATACTCTGACATATCTACCTTATAACAAACCAATTTCTATTAAACCATATTTTCTGTATGAAAGGAAAAAATATCAAAAAGTTATAGGTTAGGTAAAAAAGAATTATGAATTATTAGGTAGTCAAATTGATACGGGCATAGAATATCTATGATAAATATCTTGGTTTTTCATGGCATTGTCCACATTTTAAAATTTTGTTTCTATTTTCTTTTACTGACATGTTATTTGCAAGTTTAATTTGATTTTACGCTATATTTTGTAATACCTTATTTCAAATATTATTGTATTTTATCGGATTGCATGCATAAGTGTCAATAATAAAGAAGACGAAGACCGTTTTCTACATATATATAGTTTTATTTATACATCAAATGATCAAATATTGCATTAGTTTCTTAGTAGCAATAAAATAAAATGGGTGGTAGGCCTTATACCAAAAAAGTAAAAATAATAAACAAATCATGCATCAAAAAGAAATACAACCTACAAAAATACCATCACAAACTGTACAACAAGTTTTTGATTCTCACACAAGTGTGGTTTGTAGTCATCTCATGAATGTTCTTCTGGTTTTCCATAGGTCGTATATGGATAACTCTTTCCACAGTGTGTTTAGGGCATATGGCTTTCTTGCAGTTCCTACACATGGACACTGTTAGATGGCTGCGTTTTTCATTATTACAAAATTCGCACCGTTGACGTTTCTCAAATGTCTTTCTTTCCTAGGCGTCATTTTGGCCTCCTTCAGCATGTTTGAATCTTTTGTAGAAGGAGTGGAATTTTAGATGTTAACTGACTCCTCGGTTCTAATTGCTCAGCAAACAGTGTATCATTCAGAGACCTGAGAAATCTTCTTCTCTTTGTATGATTATTATTTCCAAATGATACAATTTGTGCATTTATACCTGCTATGTTCCACTTAACAAAAACTCAACAATGGGCCACCGGCGTGTCTTTTGCTACATTGTAAAAGACACACACAGTTTGTCAACTGCCAACTTTGTTTTATTGTAATGAAGCACTATTTCATATTTGTTTGATTCTTCATTTAATCATCGTTGAAGTGCAAACTTGAAATCAACAAAACATTTTTTTTGCGGTACAAATGAAATAATAGTACGGTTTTTGCCAAAAGTAAACAACCTATAACCTTCAGCCCTTGTTTTTATGGTTTTCATTTCATCAGGGATACCCATCCTGTTTTATTTTAGCGTTCCTACATAAGACAGATTGTTTGTTTCTAGGTCTTCTACTAGTTGTATCACAGAAAACCAATTATAGGCAGTTATGTTTCTGCCAGAATCATAAATGGGTTCTGATAACATCATAAATATATTGACGGAATCGACATCGGCCTCAAAAAGCTTCAAGTTTTCTCATCAATAATGACATTTTCACCAAGAGCTTCGTCTACATTTACTTACAAATAAATGCTGTAAATATGTTTCACAGGCATCGCATTAGAAATTTAAATCGTCATAGGTTCATCACTATCCTGCAATTAGCTATTCCAAATCCATCCTAGGAGTAACGTTTGCGGGACTATACTGAGTAGTATATTGTTTTGAGAAATTTTATGTTTTTAAATTAGATACATTATGGCTTGGTTGCACCAACCACGATCAGTTTCAATCTAGGATCAAAGTTGTATTTGATCCAGGATCAACTAATTTGATTGAGTGTTTTTGTTGCGCCATACCTAGATCAGGATCATGATCTTCCTAGATTAAACCGCTAATTTCTATCAATTTCTGTTGCACCAACCTAGATCAAGTACTTGAATCTATGTTACTTCAAAAATTTATAGAACACATTTGTGAACAATAGATTAAGTTTATTGGGAACAAACTTACACACACTCAAACAATTTACACACACTTCCCATATTACTGCAAGTTATTTTATTCCTTTTTTTTAAATAGAAAACCATTACATTAATCTTAAAATAAAAATGTTCTACAAAGGATACGACCAAAATGCTCCAGGATTTCTGGCGGAAGAGGAACTTTATTAAGGGTGTCTAACTGTTTGACATTTGCCAACCCAGACATTCTATTACCATTTGGATAATCAGATTCTTCAAGCCCACTGACAGTTGTTCCACCTAAACAACATTAACATATTATTATAATAATTCACATTCAAAGTATAACTTCAACTGTTAACACGTAAAACACTGTTTCACTATAGATTTTAAGAAATTGATAAAAACCCTAGTGAAAAAATAAGAGCTCTTACGCAACATGTACATAAAGTAGATCATGTATAATATCATGTATAATCCAAGCATAAACAGTATTTTAAAACATTTGAAAAAAACAGTTGTTTAAAAAAGGAAAAATAAGCCTGTCTTCTCAGTTACGACAACCTACATCGCCAGATAAGACAATTTTGATGAAAAACAATACATAATTAATGAGAATCACAGAGCAAAACTGAACTAATAATTACACAGAAAAGGGGGCACCAAATCTAGCCCTTAGGATTATTCTTTCCTGCTCTGAGACACATAAGAAAAATGTGAAAAATTTCAGCTTTCTAGTCTTGTGGAAAGTAGACGAATTAAATGTTTATTTTGTTAGGATAGTTACTTTATTTTCTCCCTTTAAACCCAAGTAATAATAATTGATATTACAGCATTAGCTCTGTCTTGTGCAAATTAACCACTATGCTAGATCTGGTTCAGATCCATCACATGGTCTGGCCATTCATAGCAAACAACATTCTTACAATAGCTCTTTTATATTTATAAGTGTGTGTGTGAGGGTGTGGGTGTGTGTGTGGCAGGGGGTGTATACGAGGACATTGGGTTGCGTTTTCACCGTGTATCCGAGGACATTTTCAGTGTCATTTTAAATTTCATTAGATTCTTCCATAACTTCTCTTTTCATGTTGCCTCATACAAAAATCCATTTCCTTTGAATATCCTCAAATGCCTCCCTACGTCGGATCTGTAGTTCAGCGTTTCACCATTTGGCGTGCTGCGATCGTGGCAAAAACACACCGTGTGTGTTCGACCACCTTTCTCGCATCATCAGATGTCACCTGTTCATCTTTTTTTTTACACACAAGAGTGTTATGAAAATAATTTTCATGCATTATCCGAGGACTGAACGCATCTATTTAGATCTTCCTGCGTTGACAGCTGAATCCATTGTTGCCAAGTCTCCTCAATCACACCCATTGTTGCCAAGTATCCTCAATCACTAAATAACCACTAGTGTGTCAGGAACGAGCTATGTCGCCTAGTTAGCATGTTTCGTATGCGTTGTACACAGTGTATCTGAGGACATCATTTTGTAGTTTAGTATTATACTAAACTATATCATATAATTCAGATAATCCCATCAGTGATTTAAATTAAAAGACAATTACCAAAAGTCAACCCACTAGGTAGATTACTTAATATTTTAAATCATCTTAATTGATTTTGGCCAGATAAGGGAAACACTTTGTAAAATTTTACTTTTTTTAGAATTACTGCACATGTCACGGGAACTGACTAAACAAACTTCCAAAGTAAAATAACAATGTTTCCCTATGTTTTACAAAACTTTCCAATAACTTTTTCTGTATAATTGATTGGTATTATATTACTTATTCACCTTGTGTGATATTTAATTTTACTACATGTTCAGTTTAAACTGCAGGACAGCCGTTCTACTAGGTGTTCAATGCTTGTATATGACGGCCTTGTCGGCTTGTACGTAGTCAAACCATCAACCGTAACCTAAATGTAAAGTTACAAATAAATTACATACCTACAGGGGCAGTCTGACCAGGTCGGGAGGTCGGAGATCGCTGAGGGCCTCGGGTACCCCAGCCCTAAAGGTGTCGTCTACTGAAATGTTTGACAACAATTTCCACGAGTACAAGAAGTGATCGGGATGCGTGCGCAGCTGGCCTTGCTACTAGCGGCGGCCTACTTGTGGCTGTTGATGCACGACTTAATTCACAGTTGATTGAAACTGGAGATAAATAATTATTAATCAAGTTAGGGAATAATTTTGACAATCATAGTATATTTCGACAGTTTACTTTAGACCGAGTTTGTCTTTTGATAAATATAAGAATTATACGATTGATAGTGACGACCGAAGGTACTTGGTAGAATTCCATTATAATTAACACAATTTTTTTGTAAGTTCTACAATTTTTTATTGAGTCTTGCAAGACTCAATAAAAAATTATAGAACTTACAAAAAAATTGTGTTTGTCCTTTAATTATAAGAATTATTTTAACAATTTTGCAATAACGCCAGTGATCTGTGAAAATAATTGTTTAGTTGTGGGGGATTTTAACTTAAAAATAAAAACACTTGAAGATCTAAGGTGTTGGAAATAATATTTGGAGGGAACTAGATCACTTTATAAATTTTGCATGGTATATTGAGTAAGAATAATGTATTAAATATATCGAACCGTACTCTATATTTATTATTTAGCCTTAACTAACATTAATAACTGTTCAGTTTCTAGGAGTGATGACTTGAGTGTTGGTTTGGATAATTATTACCCAGCATTGTTAATTACCGTCAATCTTAGATTCCTACTTTGTAAGACTGTATTGAGGGGTGTTTTTCATTTTCAGTGTAATTTTTCCAGTAAAAATGTAATTTACCTTGTCAATCGATTTCTAAGGGAATTTGATATAACATGAAAGAAAACATCTAACTGATTGTAGAAACAACAAAAATTTTCCCGGGAAATAATATTTGTAGGAGTTATGAAAGAAATAAAACTTGAAATTGTATAGGTTAAGTTTCGACTTTTCCGCGATATTTGACGTAATTGTAACAAAATAAATCACTTCACATACACCAAACATGTAAGAATTAAATAAACTAAACAATATTAACCCCAAAAGTATCCACAAAGCAAGAAAATAATGTAACAAACATAATTACGAAAACAAATGCATCGAACAATAGAAAGTACAGTATAACTGCGTATTTAAAATGGAAATTCATCAACGTTGCCATATCGAACAATAGGTTATTGTACTGAATAAGGTGTGTATAAATCAAGGTAACTAGATAGTAAAGGTTGCCTCATGTGAGAAATATCAAAAAAAGTGGAGGTTTGAGTGTGTCTACATGACTATGAGGCAACCTTTACTATCTAGTAACCTTGTATATAAATCTCTATTTCAAACCTGTGTACTACTATGCCGATAACAGTATAATTATAATATTTGTATAATTATAATATTTCCTCGTATTATCACTTTATATAATTAGAATTAAAAAAAACTAGAGGACTAACCTAAACTGTTTAGCCACAGTATGTTGCCGATAACAGTATAATTATAATATTTGTATAATTATAATATTTCGTCGTATTATCACTTTATATAATTAGAATTAAAAAAAAACTAGAGGACTAACCTAAACTGTTTAGTCACAGTATGTTGCCGATAACAGTATAATTATAATATTTGTATAATTATAATATTTCGTCGTATTATCACTTTATATAATTAGAATTAAAATAAAACTAAAGGACTTACCTAAACTGTTTAGTCACAGTATTTTGCCGATAACAGTATGATTATAATATTTGTATAATTATAATATTTCGTCGTATTATCACATTATTTATAATTAGAATGAGTTGCCTAAACTGTTTGTTTCTACACAAAAAAGAACAAGAACAATCCGGCAACGCTGGCAGGACGGTAAGAAAAACATGTCGCCACTTTACAATGTAAATTTTGATAACGAACTTTTGATTTGAAAGTTTTTAATGTTGTACGTGTTGAAGATGGTTAAATATTGGTTTCCCGGTATCAGTGAAGTGTATAAATACTATATTTATTTTTAAAAAAAGTTCAGGTTTGTGTGTTTATAGTAGTTTTGATTGACAAGTTAAGTAAATAAATACCATTTTTCCAAGGCTAATTTTTACGATCTGTATATAAAATTAGATACAGTTTTATATATATAATATATATATTTATATTATATTATATATATATTATATTATATATTATATTATATTTATATATATAATATTTTTAATTATACAAATATTATAATTATACTGTTATCGGCAATATACTGTGACTAAACAGTTTAGGTTAGTCCTCTAGTTTTTTTTTAATTCTAATTATATAAAGTGATAATACGACGAAATATTATAATTATACAAATATTATAATTATCTATACAAATCCGACAAATCAACTGACTGGTCGGATTTGTATAGTTTCAGCAGTCCTAACGCAGATTTAAACTAATTTAGCAAATTTCCCATATGGGGAAAAAACTATTACCGTCATCAGCAAACCAGAAGGGTAAACGTTTAGTAAACATGACAGTTGGCAAACTTATATATTTTTTGTTGCATTTTATAGATTTTTATCTGTACATTCTAGATATACAATTTTTTTTGTCGGAAACCCGTATTTAACTTAGAAAATCACGATTTGTGTCATTTTTTATCATACGTTCATATGGGACAATGAGAATGAAGCGTATTTGTGTGTCCGTAAGCACGATTACATAACTTTTGTAAGAAAGCTCCAATCTTGATGAAATTTGGTACGAACATGTAAAGCAGAATTTATGACTTTAATTAAGTTTAAAAACCAGACAGATCGCACTATTGGAAGGGCGGGTTTTGAGGGGATTCAATACCCGAAATATAATTTTTTTTTATTTTTTACATATGTTTTTATAAATGAAATTTTAGTTTTCACCACTGAATTCTGCATAAAAAACAAAAAAATTGGTGTGTTAATCTATGCGCTACATCAATTGGTTACTGAGATATTGAGAGTGCTAAACACAGTACATTGTCCAACGTTATTCTTATGGGGAATAATTAAAACTTTATATCTCGCTTATTTAAGAACATATATTTATGAAACTTGGTATGTTGCTTTATCTAGTTGAGATCTAATGATATTTGAATAAAAACATCAAGTTTTTGTTGTCCCAATGGCAGCAAACCTACATACTCAGTCCTAATGTTATAAGTAACATTTTATATCTTGCTTATTTATGAATATATATTGATGAAAGTTGGTATGTTGTGTAATTTAGTTGTGTTCTATTAGTAGTTTCATAAAAACACGCATTTTTGTTGTTCCTGTGTTAGCAAACCTACGTACTCAGTCCCAATGTTATCCTCATGGAGAATTAGTAAAATGTATAAACATTTAAAGATTTGTTCTCATGACCCGTGGCTCGCCGAGTCAAAGACGACCTTGATCCGCCGCTCGCCGAGTAACACATCGTGAGAATAGTTCGTCCATGGCTTTGGGAGCTAG
>JAGFPH010000354.1:3498-17085 GCA_018207615.1 Philaenus spumarius
ATTTTCAAAATCACCAATCTAAAGAGCATAAAATAAAGGTAATTCGGTATAGTAAATTTCATATTTGTATCGTTAAACTCATACTTGTTGGAAAGCACGTTTCATATAGAAACAAAAGATATATACTTTGTAAGACATTTGTTGATGATTTATGCGCAAATGCAGTTTGGACCAAGGCTGCATTTTTAATTCGAGCCGTGACGTCATCTGATGAAATGCGCTGAATCCGTCCAAAACTCGTCTTTCTGAGTAGCATCCCTTATCTATTTACACCGTTTTACACCATGGTTTTGGGACTGTTGTGAGGGGGAGGGCAGTTGTTTGCAGAATGACCTTGGCAGGTTCTCAATGCTGTAAATGTCTATAATATGTTTATACTTTGTTTACACCACACACGGCACCCTCTATCGGCTCGTCTCTACACTGCACTACAAGCAGTAGTAGTCGAATTGCCTGGCTGTCAATAATACGGCACTTTCACACGAATAATTGGAGATTTTTAACACATAGAAACAACATATTATCTCCTAATTTCTTGGGGGGAATCGTCAAATCTTCATATTTTATATTGATTTTAATCAGGAACATATGAAAATTTCCCCCCAAACTGTGAAAAACACCCCAAAAATTTATTCCCCCCCAAAAATTCTGATGGCGCAACTTGCGCCATCAAACCATGCTGTGAGCACCCCTGACAACATCTAAAAACAATAAATATATGTTTGTATACTTTCTTTAAGCTAGAAAGCTTATGTTTTGTACATTTATTTCTTACAAGATACATAGAAAAAATAAACCAGTTTTAAATTTTGTCACGTTTTGCTAAGGGATGGAAATGCAACAACAACCTAAAACAATAAATATGAATTAATATCCTTTCTTTAAAGCTAGAGAGCTCAAATTTGTCAGTTATGAATTTTAAGAAAATATTTAAAGACGTAAGCTGATCAAAACTATCCCGATCCATGCATTCGCACATTAAAGACTTATCAGAGCGATCTGCAAAATCAAGCTAAGACTGTGATTTACCCGTCTGTAGATTTAGCGGTTGAAAAAGAAGACTCTCTTCACTCTGAGTTCTTTATGTTTTAATTTATTTAATTTATTCAGTCCACATACCGTGACGAAGACGATTGACAGGCAACCAGTGAACAATAAATAGCAAACCAATTGAAAATACATGTAATAATTTACTTTCGTGAAATAAAAGATGAAAGAAAATGAGAGAAGAACATTACAATTATGTAACACGGTGATGCAAAAAATTCCGCGTAGCGAAGCACAGCCATTCAGCTAGTATTTTATAATTATTTAATTATAAAGTCGTCGATTTATTGGTTTGCATTACAAACTATTGCAAGTAATTACAATTTTTAGGGAACATAAGTAGTAGTGTCACTAAATTATAAAATAGTTTTTAAAAAACCATTTGGCGTGAAAGCAGTGTACATTTTTGAAATATTTAGTTTAAATAAGTCGAGTTTATGTAGTTCAGTTAAACAGAGATAACTTATTATATGTAGATTGTACTGTTCTAAAAAAATACATTTATAAAAGTATATTTTCTGCACTAATGTTGTTCTAATCTAATCTTATATTTTATAGCAGTTTACACGGTGTATTAAAAAAAAATACCTACTACAGTTATTCAATTGTAATTAAACATGTTTATTTTGGGAACATTGTTACTTAATATATAATCAAATACATTGTCACATTCATTGTTACAAATTAGAAGCATACTATTATATTAAACGTTTTATCGCATGTACAGTAATATGAATCTGTGAAAACTTACTAATTTGTCCATCAAGATAAGTTTTCAGTTTTTATACAACCATATGAATGTGGTCTAGTGAAATCTAACAATTATTGTCACGCCCAGGATTTAATTTATATAAAGTGAAACTAATGTGTTAATGTGACTATGGAGATTTTTTAAATCTGGGGATTTAAAAACATAAACTAAATAAAAGTTTCGTACTTTTGCGTGCTACTAGTACTAGTTTAGGCAGATGAATTACTAGGTAATGAAAGGTGAAGGGTATTTTATTTTATTTACGTTGAAACTAATGTGTTAATGTGTTAAAAAACATGTCTCGTACTGAAACATGTTACCGACCATGTGCGTCAATACAAATTTTGTTTTGATGAATGTGTGTTATACTAACGAAGATCATACGAACGGGTTAAGAATTTCACGGGTCTGAGATGACATCAATGTAGAGGTTAAAACTAGTAATCTATCTTCGTACTCTGTATTATTGTTAGTAGATTGTTGAAATTATTTATTTATATTAAGGGAATCTAATACTTCATACCTAAAATCTTCAGAAATGAAATGAGATATCATTTATTCATAGTTTAGGCTCTCGTTAACTTACAAGAAGAAAAAAATACGAATATTTCAAAGTCAAAAAAATTTTCGTTTTCAAAATCAGTTTTTTTCGGTTTAACTTTTTGTAAACTCTTTTTGTTTTTTGTCCAATTTTAGACACCTAAACGATGGTATGCCCGTAGCGTAATCCATTTTTGAGCTGTGGATCCATGAAAACCCACAATTGTAACGTCAAGTAAATTTACGTGTAGTAGGATGATCTGAAATATAAAATGTTTCTGAAATTCAAATATAATGCGTTTCCGAACGCAAAAATCATAAGTGTTATAACGAAATAATTACTGTCAAAGTGGTTAGGTAAGAAGCTATTTATAAAAAGTAACTGGCAAAAGTTTTACGTCCTATTATCAAATACTTTAGAAAATGGGGTTATATATATATATTTTAACGTGTACAATGAGTTTTGAGGTCAAATCCAAATGAAAGACAGTAAACAAACAAGTGCGTTTTGAACCTAAGAAGGTTGTGTATAATTCGGATTGAAATACATGGTACTTCAATAATGGATTTGTACTACATGGTTGGAGTAATTATATAAAGGTGACAGTTTACCTTTAGCATCATAGCAGCATCATATTTTAAGTACATATTAGTGACTGAAAACGTCTTTAAAATCTTTGAAAATAATTATAGATATTTTCCAGAATAAGAAATTCTTTCGAAAAGATTCGATTTAGATCTGTTTATCAAACCGTAATTAAATTAAATGAAATTGTAATGTTTTTTTTTTGTTGAACGAAACTATCTATTTAAAAAGAAATTTAGGAATAGTTTATTTCTATAAGTAACTGTTAAAATTTTAATTGAAAGTATTTTCACTTTCATCATGATTTTTAATCTAATTTTGAAACCATGTTTGGAAAGTTACCTGAGAAAGTCACAACTGAAACAATTTTGTGGACATATTTCGCGGATGAGGTGTTAAATTTAAAATTATCTAACTGGATTATAAGAAGATTTCTTTTAATTTTGGAATCTAGGAATATTTAAATCCCCAACCTTTAAAATTTAAACATAAAACATAATCCAACATTCGAGCTTCAAAGTGAAGTAGTATTATATTCTACATTTATTCTATTCTATTGTAGTATACATTTGGTACCTCCAATACAAATTGCACTACTGAACGCTGCTCCCCTGCATTCGTTAGTCTTACTGGTATAAAGTACAGACTTTAAGACAAAAATAAACAAACAATAAAAACTGCTTTTACACATGGGATTCCTTTACTTTACGAAATCATGAAAAGTAATTTATATTTTATTTTGTTTATATATTGATTGTACAGTTAGCTCTACAGAACGAACATAAAAATAAAACGATTTCTCATATTCGTAAAATTTTACAAAAGAATAAATTTATATGATCCCTTTTACTGTTATGTTTTTACCATCAATACTAAAGCAAGAAGTTCTTTAAACAACTGTAGCTTACATGAAAAGGGAATATACAATTACATT
The DNA here is from genome assembly GCA_018207615.1 of Philaenus spumarius. Lineage (NCBI taxonomy): Eukaryota > Metazoa > Arthropoda > Insecta > Hemiptera > Aphrophoridae > Philaenus > Philaenus spumarius. Next base: position 7,357 of record JAGFPH010000354.1, read on the forward strand.
GCTCATCAGATATTCCTTGTTTAGATCACTCTAGCAAAGGTACATTTATATATATATATAAATATAATATATGCATATAATATATAAATATATATATACCTTATATACCTGAAAATATATATGTATACAGTAACTGATATCATTGATACTGTATAGAGTACCCTAACTTACGTACCATTAAGTACGTGCTAACTGCGGCTTATCTTATATTAGCATCTGTAATACATTTTTGAGATCATTCTAACTGCTGATTTTTGTATTCGTCTTGTTTGATCATGTAGTACGGAAGCTTGTTACATTTACTTTACTTCACTAAATAGAATTACCAAATCCCTTGACCTTGCAATAAGCACGAAATCAATCAATACACTCACTATACAAGCTGAATTCCAGTTTCAGTCTCAGGCAGTCATGAAGCCAGTGAATATTTAACTTACGACATGACATAATAATCTTTTGACCTAATTATACTTTAACTAATATTTAAAGTTTACATAGACTATTAAACAGGCTTAACATATTTTATAAGTTATAAAATTAATTTTCATAGTATCATTTTTTAAAGATTCCACTATAGTTAAATAAAAATATGCAGAGTTAAAAAAGGAGGGAGCTACAAATGAATTTAGTTTTTTTTACCTGTTACTTGAAGCAAAAATAACTTACAGGTTTTTGGCACAGTAGTAAGTATTCAAACTGCAATATTATACAGAGGTGCTGAAAAGTCCGGAGACAGCCTTGTAAATGTTTAGTGAGTGGGTAGAGAAAAGCCAAATTAATTAAACTTTTATAAGGCTAAAATTGTACTTTTTATATATATGGGGCAACTTTGCACTCATATTCAAAACTGATTTTTTTTGACGTTCTCAAATTTTTTAAATATAGACTCCTTTCGTGTGACCCCTCATTTTAAAAGTATTGATAAAAAAACGACCACCATTTTCAGTAGGGTTAAGATAGAGACCTCTAGTTTAGTTTGTTGGTTTTACTTAATCAATATCTTTAAATGAGGTGTCACACGATAGGGATCTACATTTAAACAAATGTAACAACCCAAAATCTTCCAATTTTTCATATGGGGAAAAAGCATATTAAATGCATGATATATACATTAAAAAGTATATTTTATGTCTTATAAACATTTTATCAATTTAGCTTTTCTCTACCCACTCAGTAAACAGTTACAGGGGTGTCTCCGGACTTTTCAGAACCGCTGTATATACAATTAACTTACATTTTTGGTTTTTATATTTATTGGAATGTGCCTTCAAAAATGTGTTTTTTACTTTAACTTAGAGTTATTTTTAAATGTATTATTTGGGTATAAGTAAGTAATTAATTGTATGTTACATCACCATATTCCATAAGATTTTGTAAATGTATGAAATTCATCTTTTATACCCCGACTTACATTGGTGTGCTGGCACATTTAACTCTTCGTAATACTATTCCAACAACTAATTATGAAAAAGTAGTGGATTTATGATATATGGTCACAGGTTTTATATACATGACTGTTTCGTAAAATTTAACTATATAGTACACAGATACAATATAATGATTATTGTAATAACGAACATGTTTAAAGAAAGTATTACTATCAAAATCTATTTCTAGGATACAATTATGTTTTAACTGAAAAGAAATGGTGAATACGAACGTCATAAAATTTAGAGTTTCAAACGTACTTACTTTTTAGACTGAATATAAAATTTAGTTAGAGTCTTGGAAGCTAAAACCTATAATATAAGTAATAAAATATCATTTAAAATGTAATTGTAAAAAAAAAAACATAAAAATACATATAGAGACATAGAATATTAAAATATTGAAGTTTTTTAAAACTCATAAAATATGTTAAAGGTTACCGGGTGTATCGTCACCTTAGACTGTCAGCATCAGCTAAACCAAAACCTGCAGGTGATTTCGGAGGAAACGGTAAAAAATCAACTTTACAAGAAATTATAATGATTGAAGTCGTAAACATAACCCCAAACTATAATCTACACTGTGTTTACAGATGATGGGTGAAATCAGCTGTTATATTGTATGTTACTCACGTACGTAGGTACGCTCGTACACTCGCTTTTTTAGAAGTTGATTTTTCGTTAAAATGTCTTCTGCATACAGATTAAGTATGTGAAAAAGGTCGATTTACAATAAATACAGTACATCTAATATAAAATTAAATTTTATTTGTGAATCCTGTTAATTTGAATTTGATCTTCCGTTATTTTTTACACAAAATTTTGTTTTCCTAAATATTAGAAAACGGCTATAAATCAAAAGCTTTATTTTAATTGGTTGTCTCATAGTTTTTGTTTCTAAAAAGCATAATGAAAGATGAAATATCTAAAACTATTAAAAAAACTAAGTGGAAAATGTTACTTATGTCTTAAATTTGATATTGTTTTAAAAATGTTTGAAAACCCTAATTTGATGACAAAAATTGTTAGAAAAACATAAATACTATCTTTCGAAGAACTGTTTTTAAAATGTACTTGTAGAGTTCTTTAGAGTATGATCGTTGGAAAACGAGTGAGTGGAATTTTTGTACCTACATTTTCATCACAAATGCGTATTCATTAAACTGTTAAATAGACTTTAGAGTAAAATTGATTGTACATACCTTATTTATCAGTTCACATATGCGAAAGAATGTAGGTTACATACTGTACAAGTTATTCTCGGGTAAATTAACTGAGGACTTTTTCTAGGTTAAGGTTTAGGATATTTTTTTTGAAGTACATCAATACAAAGTAAATAAATTAATAAAAGCACGATATAGTTTTTTTGCTACAGTGATTATATATATTTGCGTTGATATGGAGGACGACCTGTGTGCAATGGTGGTTTTATAAACATTTCAGAATCTAACAAGTACTTAGGTATAATAATGCTATTTTTGAAAGTTTTTCTTTTTTTTTTACGTTTTTTCTTTATTTTTAACAGTTTACGTCCTTGCTAAAAAGAAAGGGAATATTGAAAAACGGAAACCAAACGCTAGTATTAATGTTCCAACCTTTGCATTAGTGTTGGAGGTTCAAACCGTATTAGACTGGACGAGTGCCTTTAATCTCTAGGTATTTCTGCATGTGCTTGAACTCCATAATTATTAAAAGCGTTAGTTTAAATTAATCCAAATTCTAAGAGTTCTATTCTTTCGTAAGAAACCAGAAGTATTATTTAGTCACGTTTCTATGTGTCAGAAATTTTAGATGTAATATGTTTAAAATCTTTAACCAAGTTCCAGAAAAATATTGAGCAAAGAGTAACATTATTACTTAGCTAATAGTGAAGTTATTTAGTTAAACTTGGATCATTTAGTATCTATTAATTATTTTCTTTTTTTTATAATTAGTTTAGAAGTGAAATTGAAGAGTTTATTTCCTTTTATTGTTCATCGCGTTGCCATGAATTAGGATGTCGTGTGTGAATGTTTACAGTAGGTCAGCTGTCATTATGTATAACAAAACTAATAATACCTATATGTTTTAAATAAAAATTTTAATTTCAATATTTAAAGATGACCTTATTAATATATAGACGCCTAGACTAATCCTACCTGGTGGTTTGGGGGTACTTTTTCGTGTATGAAAATGAACCTACATTTTAGAGAAATTTTCTAACCAGAAACATAAAAAGGAAAGTCTATTTAACTTATTATGAAGGAACATTAAAACTTTATTAAACAAGTTTACTATAAATATTTAGAAATTAATGATTTGAGGTTATTGATTTAAAAAATAAGGCAATTAACACTATTTATTAATATTGTTATGAACAACTATTAAAAAAAGTATTCAGCGTTCAAATTAATAACTGTGATCCCAAATAAGCAAACATGAGTAAACATAATAATATATTGTAAATTAAGTCAACATGCAAGGCAAAAGCAACACAATAATAAACGGTATCAGGAACTGGCACATACTTTCTCACAAACAGATTCACTGGCACATTAAATTATTAAACAGATTCACTGTGACTTCATAATTGTATGTGGGGTAGGAGAGGTGATTTATTAAAGTAGGAGATTAACTAATACATATTATTATTATTATCTAGAGAGATAACTATTTGATCGATTTCGAACAAATTTTCTCCAAACACCTTTTTTGAAAATGTTTGAAAAATAACCCCCAATATGGCCAAAAAGCCCCCAAAATCAGTTATTATTATTTTTAGCTAAACGAGAATTTTTAGAAAGATGCGGGTTTTTGCATATGGTAGGGTACATTAAAGGCTACAAATAAACCAAATTTTATCAAAATCATAAGAGCCGTTTAAAAAAAAATAATAACTGGTTTTTTGGGTTTTTTGCCAAAAAGGGGGTTGTTTTTCAAAAAAATTCAAAACCGTTTTTCGTGCATCTATACAGTCCTACTTCACATGTCTGGTGCAAATTTGTTTGAAATCGATCTAATAGTTTTCGCTCTAACTTTGTAGGGTATACATACAGACATACAAACAGACATTTTGTAAAAACCACATTTTTGGACTCAGGGGATCCCAAAAGGGATATTTACACAAAAATCTCAACATCGATTTTTTTTGCGATCACTATACTTTCTCTATACTATATATTGAGAAAGTAAAAATTGACGAAAAGGAAGTAAATTTTATTTTAAATTCAGTATTTACCCAAACAATCAGAACGAAAATAAAAGTGTGACTACAATACTGAGAAGAGCAATATTACAGTACTATACACTATTTTGACATCAATTACGTATAAAAAAAGTGTACAATTGAGTTTTTTGATAATGACATTTCATTTCCGCTTCTGACCATAAGTGACAGACAAATCTTAGAGCGACCTGAATAACTGGAAAACCACCTCTTGTAACTAACTAATTCTTCATTTTCCTCGTCATCTTTTTTAAGTTTATTGTTATATGATCAAATTTATTTAGAATCTAAAGCCGGAATCAACTAGTTTGTATTCATCTGCAGCAAACATTAAAATTGGATTTTGAGAAAACCTAATTTCCAAATTTTTTACTTAAAATAGGCCAGGAGAAGTCGCTGGTGCTGTTAATGTTACGGAAATCTATGCTAGAATTTATAGAATCTCTAGCAATATAAACTAATCATAGATTTTGTATTTAAAGTGAAAATAAGAAATAAAAATTTTATAACAATTGAAAGAGTCACTTGCAGCATGTTAGTCCATTATTCATACTACAGGTGCTTAAGCCACAGAGAAATCGGAAATGTAACAACAAAGGAACAATAAGCATGCTAGTTAACCTGGTGGGCAGGCACAATGATGAACGAATTTATTAATTCTACCCTATACAAATCGTGTCATGATTTGTTGAAACAGTCCAAATTATTAGAAAATATGTGCTATTTTCACAGTGTAAGTGATCTTTTTCAAAAATCATTGCTATAAAAGCAATATTTAAATTTAATTTTATGATAGTATAAATCTGTATCTGAAACTCTTGCGTACTCATAAAACTACAATCATGTCTACAGTCGTAAGTCTTTTGTCAAACATCAAACTAAAGCTAAAATAATTTTAAGCAGAACAGTTCGTTTTGGACAACACATTTTTCAAAAAAGTTTGACCAACTTTTAACAATATTACGAACATAAAACTTTTTCAGAATTTTTTAAAGCAATAGTATCAAGTGATTTCAACCTAGGTGTAGACCAAGACCATTTTGATTTTGACAAGATTTTTTTAATTGAATTACCACTTTGATGTTTTCCACGTTCTGAGACGTTCATGGCAGATACATGTGAATCATCATTATTGTTTTTGGAGTAGCAAATTAACTTATTTTAAACTTTATATAATCGGTCATACAACGTGTCTTATTTATAACTTCAATATCTTTCTTTTTTGCAATCTTTAATTTGATACTTTTAATTTTTCTCTTTGTGTTGATTATTTTATGTATTATATACTAAATTACGAGGAAAAATATTAAAAACTATTGTTTACAGGGAATGTTGTTATAAAAACCTTTTATTAAAAATATCAAACAGTAGTCTTATATATTAAATCTGCATTAGGGATGACAAAGCAATTTTCTTCAGAAGTGGTTTTCCATAAAATGATGAAAATTTGCAAAGAATTTCCTTATACTCATGATGTAAAATTAATTTCAAGTTAAAAAACTGAAACAAAATAAAGTTAGGTTAATTCAACTACAACTACTCATTACATCGCACAAATTGTGTTTTGTTGAACTATTTGTGTGATTTTAACCCTTCAATTTCAAAACAGATGTTGGAGATTGGTAGAATTGAGTGATTGTGACCTATAAATTAGCTGTAGGTCATACATTAATGCTGGGTCTGCAAAACAGAGAGGAGTATTAAAAACTAGGGATGCACAGTTTTTCTATTCGTTATTGTTATTATTTTGAATTATGGGGCAGGTATTAATGGAAGTTTCTATTTTTGTTATTATTATTTTTTAAATATAAATCACGGTTGGTACTTATGCACAGTCTCTTATCCATGTGGTCTCAATTCCCGCAATTAATAAATTTTGTAAGTATTTTCATGCTTTTAGTTTTGTATTTTATAACGTAGTTATTCAAATTCATTTTCATTCATTGATATTTAATATTATGACTACTTTACTTTTTTTCTGTTTTTAATATGTTATGTAAAATTATTGTGGAATCACAGAAATGGATTTGAATTGGAAATATCAAGCCAAAACAAATTTTACAAATTATGAGTGCGATCAACAAACAACCAATGGAAAAAGATTAAAACCAAAAGTACTAGGTTTGCTTTTATAGAAGGGATCACTCCGCATTTACTCAATCCGTGTTCAACTAAAAAATCTCTTGAGGCTCATTGAATCATTCCGGGGTGTTCCATATCATGGTGCTAAACATTTTATATTCATTCATTTTAATCACCATTCTCAAGCCTAAATGAAAAAAAGCACTTCTGCTGCTATCACATATTTGTTTTAGCTTTTTGTGGTGTGGACTCATTGACAGCAGAATAAATAATTATATTGCGATCCTGCAATGTGTTATTAATTATTTGTTAGGATACTATTTTAATCTTGTCAGGAGTGTATTGACAGTAATTACTTTCTTGAAAACTATTTATTATTAAATCGATATTTTTCTAGGAATCCAAGTGTTTGTTGATTTTCATATATTTTTGTTTTAAAATAATACCTTTTTTTAAAAGAATACATAATTATAATTTTCAATGTAAATGTTTACTTCATAAAAATAAAAAAAATAAAAAATAAACAATTTCTCCTGTAAAAAATAAAAATATCTGGTTTCCTTCTGAGTAATGTTTACTGGTTAAACCAACTAATAATTTATTCATAAACTAATATTTTTAAAGTATGTGGATGTTTTTCACACATACAATAACTATCCATTGCATTATAAATAATTAACTAATTTATGACTCTAGCACTGTTTAGTATCATGTATAATGCATTCAAAATGCAAAAATATTGTGGATGGTTAGAAATTTTAATAAACAGGCTTTTCATACTTAAACATCACGTTGTAAATGAAAGCTATGCAGAGCTTTTTGTATTCAAATTTATAATAAAATTAAAAAAATATAAACAGAAAAAATTCAATGTTCACTTCCAAAACAATAATAAAACAATCATTTAGAAATAGGAAAAGTAAAAATATTAGATACTATAAGGGTAAAAGGAAAGGATACATAAATAAATATTTGCAAAACAAAACACATTTATCTAGTTTGAAAACATGCGATGATCCTTTGCCAATTATTTCAAGTGGTAAATAAACATTCAACTTTGCTGTTCAGTTAATACAAAGTATAAAGTAAAGAACCAAGGAAACAAAGACCTACCTCTATATCTTCAAATTAAATAACAGGCGAGGAAGAAGAACAAGAATAGAGTGAGCAGTTTACTTTATTTTCTTCGGTACACATTTAAAAAAATAATTCTTTCTTTCGACAACAAACGTATTTTTACCAAAGAAAATTGTGTAATCCAATACAAATTCAATGTAATTAAGGTGCAAGACGTTTGCGTATAATGGATTAAATGTTTAGTTAAAATCTCATTGTTTCCAACGCCTATAGCTACAAGCTGACTTAAATTAAGAGTAGAAACCAATACTAGATGGGTTAAGTTTCTTGATAGGTTCATTTCCTTAAATAGGTTTGTTTAAGTACGTTGCAGAGGATATTAAAAAGAAAAAAACTATAAAGATTCGGAAATATTTCTTTCTTTCTTTATAATAATAAAATATAAATTTCAAGAATATTAAAAATATTTTGGTATTTGTTGATAAATATTATTTTTTTAAATTTCACTGTTATATTTACGAATGGTTGTTAAAAAGTAATTAAAATAATTAGAAATATGTTTTAAGGGGGGGGGGGGGGTCGGCTCGTCCTGTCCTTACCATGTTAAATCACCTGATTTTAGGAACAATTTTCTTAAAAACAATTAGAGATATTGAATTGATTTTTTGTTTGTTTTAATCTTCATGCTTTTCTCTGCATTATAAGCGATGGGATATTAAAAATATCTAAAATTAATTTTTTATGCTTAAAAAAAACATAAAAAAATATGAAAAAATATTTAGTTTTTGGTTAGTAAAAAAGTTTTAATAGGAATATTTAGAAATCTATCGCTTACAATATAGAGCAGGACATGGGGAACAAAACAAAACAAAAATCAACTTAATATCTCTAATAGTTTAGGAGAAAAGTGTACCTAACCATGTAAAAACACGTTTTTCGGGAAATCGTAACTAAAGATGAATGTAGGCCTAACTAGAGTGAGTAATGTAAGTGTATGGCTGCTCAATATGAAGGGTTGTCTGGGTCCTCCAACTCTTAATACTGATCTTCCAATCTCTTCTTAGCAATGGCTAGCCAATTGCAACAAATAAAACAAGGGGTAAATTATATGAAATGTTGTCAAGAGTTTTGAAGGCAAGAGGGAAGTAGTGTAGGGCCTTCGGACATAAAAACGAAAGGTCATGCATTGTACTAAAATGTTTATAAATAAAAAAATATACATCCGATTTTAATAAAGTTAGTGTTAAATTTAAGCTAAAGACCTGTAGAAAAGGAAACACTAAAAACAAAAAATTCTAATTTTTTTACCCAAATTGAGCCGAACCCCTTTTACGATGTGACCCTTCGAAAAAGCTTCATACATCCTGTGCAATATTGTTTAATAATATAAACCAAATTAAAATAATTACAATTTTTTTTTTAAGTTTCGAAAAGTTTAAGAAACAGTGGTTCTTGTTAGGACTTATATTGAATTTCAGAACATGTCATTGAATTTTATCCATGTGTTTATATGGATTACCAGATGTGCAACGATTTAATGATTTATTGATTTATGTTATTTTGAAATACATTTTAATTTAATCTGAAATATAGTTTAGTAAACATTAGGACACATTTAAAGTGAGAAGTCAAATAAAATAGCTACAAAAACACATCCTTAAGAAAATTACAGTATTAAGATATCTATTTCAGGTAGCTAATATTATTACTTCTATTAAATACTCATAGAAAATATAGTTATTTAAGACTTGTTTGAGGTTAAAATAAACATATTAGGAGTGTTATTTCTATGCGAATTTGTATTTTTTATAAGATGATCAGAAAACAATGTTAAAAAAATTATTTCTCATGTTATATTTCAACCCTGAAGTTCGCCAAATCCATTGCTGCCACCACCGAAACCTCCATTACGACCAAACCCTTGTCCACCAAACGGTG
>JAGFPH010000354.1:44648-66874 GCA_018207615.1 Philaenus spumarius
ATACTGTATATTATTACTGAGTGACAATGAATGTAATTTTCAAGCCAAAACATTGAAATTATTTGCTTGGAACTATTATTTGATTAGGCCTACACATAAAATATTAAAGCTATAACAATAAAAGATACTTTTAGGTTATGCCTAGCTAGTACTGATTATTATTTGTTTGTCTTACCTTTCTAAGTTTTGTGCCGAGTTGTTGATAGATCGAGTTGGTGATGGGAAAGCTAATAAATCTAAAATATGCTCTTCATCCATAGTATCTGTTATTTTAAATCAAAAGAAAACAAGCATTAAAAACTACTAACACAATAATTCCATGTAAAGCATCATACATGTAAAAGCAACTACTATAATAATTGCACAAAGCTAGGTGCTATAATAATTAACCACAGCTGATATATCCACTTCGAACTTTATTGCATTAAGAAAGAGTTAAATCTGATACAAAAAAGTTATATCTGGTATTTAGAACCATATTGATTTGATTTTGCTACTTGTGTAAAACAATAAGGTTGCATTTGGTAGTTAGAACACTGTTGAATTACTATGCATGCCTTTTTGCAGATAGAACCATATTTATTAGCTTTTAATAAAATAACCGGCTGTTTAATCTACCCAAAGTGTACAAAAAACTGTATATACAGCACATAGAACCATGTTGCACCAATATCTCAATTTATGAAAAAGTGTCAGTAAAACCCTAATGATCCAAGCCCACGGAATTTTCGAAAAAAAAAGTTTTTACTTTCTCCACCCTATACGTAGTATATGGAGAAAGTATTGTTTTCGTAAAAATGTTCGAATTTGAATTTTCAGTTGAATTATCTGTTTTGGTGATCCCAGAACCCCAAAAAATTGTTTAGTGCAATTATCTGTGTTGGTGCTCCCTGAACCCAAAAATATTTTTATTGGAATTTTTTGTTTTGGTGCTCCCTGAACACAAAAAAGTGTTTTTAGAGTGGTGTCTGTCTGTCAGTCTGTCTGTATGTATACACGACCAGAGAGGACACTATTGGTCCGATTTTCATGAAATTTGGTATGTAGGTACTAAACCCTAATATCTCCAGGCATCTTTTTCATTTTTTGGAATTTTTTATTTTTAATGGTAAATTACCCCTAAAAACCCATAAAAACCGACAAAAATGCAAATTTCTCAAAAACGGCTCTAACGATTTTTATCAAATTTTCAGTATTTATAGTGCTTAAGATGCCAAACAAAATGACACCACCCGCTTTTATCAAAACTTCGGCGTTTTATAATTATGGGGAAATGTTTAAAAATAAACAAGTTTGTGTTGTCAATCTAGCACCACGGTAGCGAGCACGGCCAGTAATTCAAAGGTCGCGCGATCGAATCCCGCCTGGGACAATAATTTTTTTATACGATTGACGTAGGAAGAATATTATTTTTTTGTTTTGTTCTAAAAAGTAGTAAATAAAATGATTAAAAACAATATTATTTTGACTACAGTAAGTTGGGAGAATGTTTGTGTCAGTTAACTGATACCGTTAATTTCGCATTGGAATACTTTATTATTTGTTCCCCAAGCGGTCTACCCTCGCGAGCTCTCTCCAGTTCTTATCTCGCTGTAATTGAGTTATATAAGCGTTCGTAGAAAGTCAAATTATTGTGTATTTTGCCTGAGTATATTATTTTATTTTATTATTACTATTATGTCGCTATGTCGACGGAAAAATGTTTTGTTTCTCGCTTTACTTGAGTTAGTTTATATAATGTAATACGTCCGTAGGAAGTCGAATTATTGTGTTTGTCACCTTTATATTTTCGTATTATTATATCCGGTATATTTTATTAGTGTTGTATGCAGTATATTTTATTGTTATTGCGGTGCGGCCGCAAATGTTTATTTAATTTAAGGGGTTAGAATGAAAAATGGAAAAAACCTTATATATACATGGCTCGGCCTAGGAATAAGGAACAGTCATGCAAAAAATCATCAAAATCGGTCAATTCGTTTGGCCGTAATCGTGAGACGTGCCGAACGGTCGAGTTAAAACGGAGATCTCGCTTCGCTCGGTCAATAAGATGCTCAATCATAAAAATTAATGAATTTTATGTGTTACAAATTTGTATTAACCTAATAAAGTAATGTTTTAATTTAAACATTTATGCTTTAATATTGTTATTTGTGTAGTTTAAAAGTTTATCTTTTGTACAAAGATTATTGGAGTACAACTATATTTTAATACAGACATAAGTGAATAAATACAATGTTAATGTATAAGTAAAACTCGTATTAGGCTACTTAAAAAATCAAAATTTTTATTATTTGTAAAAATCTATAATCAAGTGTAATCAAGTATGCAAAGTGAAGTTGTATCTTTTTATAGTTTTAAAGTTAAAATCATGTGATAGTAATATATTAAATTAAATTTTACTATCGCAATGGGCAATAAATGATAGTATGCCAATATTATTCCTGAACTATTATAATCCTTGAATATGTAAATTGTTTTATATATATGGGTTTTCTTTACCAAAGGTACATATTAATCACATAAAATTTATTTGGAAAATAAATATGAATTATGTAAATTTGAGAAATAAATTAATAAACCATATAATGTGTTTGATTTGTCTAGGTTGTAATGAGTGTTATCGTGTTAGCTTGGGCGATATTGGTCCTGGGAAGACCTGGAACTGGAGAGCATGAGTCAGGAAGTGACGGTAATTCAGGATCCTCTCCTAATATAGGAACTCACCCAGTTCCATGTTGTAAAACACTTCCCGCAGACTATAACTCTTCATACTGGGCCGAGTATTATAAAAATCTACCAAAAATACAACCTACTATAGTACCTCCACCTGCACCTTCCAAAATGTAACTTTTTGTTACATATTTTAAAAGAATACATATAAAATAATGTTGTATAGTTTAACTCAATAAATGAAAAAAATATTATTATGTTTGAAATGTAGTTGTATTAGTCAACCTTTAACAAAGTATTATAAAATAACTTTGAGCTTGACGGGTGAGAAGGAATTTATATTAAAAAAATAAAAATAACACTATTCTCACTCATATACGTTTAATTAATAAACGCGTTTCAACGACAAAGTCGTCATCCTCAGTGATATATGAGCTACAATATATCTTTTAATTTAACAAAGTAGTATATTTTAAAAAGTTTATTATTTGTAAAGTATTATTTGTATTGTTACAAGCAAATACAATTTCATGTAAAATTGATTAAAAAAATACACAGGTGAAGACAATTAAAACGTACTCCTTGCATATTACAAAAATATAACAAAATATACAAAAAAATCTTCGTGTTTTTCTATGGAAGTTTGGGGGATGGTGGTTGTTTGCTGTGTTTGGTAGTGATGTGGTTGTCAACATTCGAGAACCAATAGTGGGTGAGTAACTAGGATAAACACCTTATAAACATTTGTATTTATTATAAAAGGAACAAGGTGAATGCTATAATGAATGTAGCTAGTAAACCAGCTTTTTCATTAGGTTAACCATCTTTTATAAATAAACAAAGTTTTAGATAAGGCCTAGTCTGGACAAATATAAATTATTTCAAAAAAATTTACAAAATATGTTCTAATTCTATTTCATATTGCACCACGAAGTCCATTAAGATGAAACCAAACCTCGAACAATTGATGGTGTAACTTATAATGCTCTTTTAAAAAGTGATTGAGGTTAGAAGCCAGAACAATCCCTAACAAGTTACGTAGCTAATGGATACATTATAATAGAAAATCATATATTCTAATCATATAGTCTAATAGTTTTACGCTAATTAATCTGAAAGAATCAATTTGAACTAAGGTTAAGAACTCAAATAATTTAACCCTATATGTTAACTACAGTGAAAGGCCAAAATTGTCTGGAAATTACAATTATTTTAAATTGTATGCAAAAAAAATCAGATCAACTCAATATGGATTGGGTATTGAAGAATTTTTGTATCATAAAATACCCGTACTTATTGCTGACGGTTACCAATTTAGTGTGTTTTGAACAAAAATTAACAAGTGTTTAGATTACAGAAAATGAGGATAAATTTTCTTTACTTTACAGAATGTCTACTCTCATACTTATAAATAGAAATTAGTGTTACTGAAAACTTAAATTTCTCTAATTTAATTAATTTTATATTTTATGTTAGTAAACACAGGATTATTATACTAGGTGTATGGTTTCCGCTTAGTTCATATAGTACGTGACAACTTTAGTTTTTTTACTTGATGATGAGTGTGGCTTTTAATCTCGGAACCTCGGATATTATTTATAATAATGATTGATATTATTGTCCGAGCATATAATTCATTGTAAAATATTCCTTCTTGAGATTTATATACTATTTATTTAAAATGTAGATTGTACACATATTCTTTTACATATTTTTCTTTTTAAATCTAAAAAATACACTTTATAAGTAATCCATTAATGTTAATACTCTTTTGTAATTAAGATTATACACATCAGGTTAAGTTTATACAAATACAAAGAGTGACATTTACTGTACACTCTCTCACCTAATTGTTTTAGAGTTCTCATTTAAGTGTATAACTCTATAAACCTATAAAATGTAGCAAAGTTGCACGGCATACTTATTATAGTTTAAAAGCTCTTTAAAAGCTATACGCATCAAAACAAAAAATACTTTTATAGTATATTAGAGAACAAGGTAAAAGGAAACACAGCCTTTAATAAAATAATTTTGTATGATTTTATAATGTTTTTATAGAGCAGTTTATATGGGTACATTATATATGTTGTTGATTCAAATTATTTGGTATACGAAACCAATCAATATTAGTTTGTTGGTGTTATGAGTTCGGGCAGTAGAGAAGGGTCATGAGGAATGTGGAAGTAAACACATGCTGGGCGATCAACCATCGTGTGCCATTGGTGAAAGCATGGAGTTTGAGTTGGTTTGCACATGTGGGTAGAGTGAGTGCATGCGATGGTAGAGTTTACAGAGAAGTTTGTTCTTTTTTTTACATTTTTGTTGTGATCTCATAAATGACAGAAACTTTATGGAAAACTCTTTACTTTTGGATAACTTAGAATTTTCTTAGGCTTAAAAGTGATTCAAAAAGTGTAAAATAAGCATAACTTATGTGAGATTATGTACTCATTTAGTAACTATGTCAACGAGTATAAATATTACTATACGACTATACACAACTGACGGGCTATTATTTTCAATCTATCAACATAGACAATTTATGAAAAATGGCTACCCAGCTGTTAGTTTCAATTTTTAACATAAAAAGCAAACTGAATTCAACTTTCTGACCACAAATTTCACTGTTTAACATAGGCCCTGTATGTTATGAAAATATTGGATAAAAAAGTGTAGATCTTAAAACGTGCAAAAAATGTTCATAATATTATAACATTAAAAAATATGGCTGTATAACATTTTTTATTTATGAGTGCTTTATAAAAATTCCTAGTTTACTTGTGTTAAATGTTTAGTCACCAAAATTTATTTTAATTGAGTTTTAGATCTAGAAATATATTTGTGATAAGATTCTAGGGAAAATTGGTCAATTCAGATAGATACAAATAAAACGAACTTCTTTCCAAAGATTGAGAAAGAAATTCAGAAAATCAGCCTTTATAAATCGTAGAAAACAGTTTGTTCTCAGTAGGTATTGGCCTCCCGGATATGATTAGAAATAATAATATGTAATCAATGGTACGAGAAGAGTTGTAGATAATCTGTGGTGTGCACGTGAGTGGGGTTAAATTATACAGAGAAGATACAAACAAATGTTGGTTAAGTTATTTTACAGTGCTGCTTTCATAGGATACAAATACATCTACGCCAGTCATGAAATTCGTAAGTTTAAATTATTTTATAAATACTTTTATGTTTAGAAAGAAACATTTCCATAGTATTAAGATAGAATGCTCCATCAAACCAATATTTATGGAACAACGTGTTTTATTTTTTTTTAAATACTAAACCATATTAAGAAGTAATATTTTTAAATTTGTGTTTGATTTGTTTCAATGTTTAGGTGATTCGAGACATTACAAAAGTTTGAATATTAAAAAATATAAAAATGAAACTGGACATTTAATTTTTATGGCAACAAATAAATATTAATATAAACACAGTTAACGTGTTTTTATATCAGTTTAAAATATCAATATAGTAACACTTTGTTTAAAATAGCTGCCACTCTAATATCTGCAGTTAAATTTAATCTATGACCTAAAATAACCTCCTCTAATTATATTAAGAACATTATTTAAAAAATAATAATATATACATTAAATGCATATTTAACATACAATTATTGCCTTAACATTTCTCTTCATATGCACATTAATGGCGATTATTATCAAATGAGTTATTTACATGCCCAAACCCTAAGCGTCCAAATAACACAACTTTATAATAATGAACTTGTCTAAACTCTCAACTAAATAATGCCGTCAGCATTTCTCCTTGAATTCTTGAAGGGTTTAGTTTTCGTTAACTATATTAGTTTCGAGGAACAGATATTAGTTGAACATTACCAAACTAGCTTCCAGCCACTGGGCTATTTGTTTTATATAATGAATTGGGAATACCAACTGTAAATACTTGATACTCAGAGGAGATGGTATCTATTATGTGGTGATAAAATACTCATGTTGTACGTATTGCGAGCAAATGAATAAGTTTGGATACATGGTTACAACTAATACCCCTAATAATTTGCACCTAAGGAATCCAAGCAATACCAGTCCCCACTTAAATTAAATTTTGTTTGCACTTAGAAGTGAAAACTATCTTAGACGCACCGCATTTACATTTTCCTGATCCGTAAATACGTTTCTTCATTTATTCTTTCAGGTTAAACACTCATTCTGTTAAACTCTGGCGCCGAGTTTAGCCGAGCGAGGGTGAAACAAAATGTTTTCGAATTTAATACAATGTATGTGTAACAGCTTTATTTTTAGAAACCAAAATTTTACCGAAAATCCTTTCAAATAAAGACCAACTTGGTAAATATTTTAAAATCTTTTGGACTTGTTTTAAACTTTTTTCAACATTGTCGAGTGGGTTACGAAATAAAAGGCCTTTCGAAAATAAAAATTGTTTGTAATTTGTTTCTACATGGCAAAAAATACTATTTTTGTATTTATTTTGTAATAAAATGGATACTCGTAAAAAATAGTTAAAAATTTGATTTACATTAATGACCGAAGATACTTGGTAGAACTCTATTGTAATGAAAAAACAAATACACAGTATTTAGTTAATTGTAGATTTAGAATTAACTAAAAATTCTGTGTTTGTTTTGTTTTCTTACAAAAGTAGATTAGTTAAGAATCATTTTCAAGTTTACTTTACTGAACTCTATTATACCTTGTATATAAACTTATTAATAACATTAATGCTGATGGCAATAGCAATAATATTAAAACAACCCTTAATGTTAATGCCAATATTAAAACATAAGTACAACATATTGTTGATAAAAATATTATTATATGGTTACTGAAATAAAGTTGATGAAATCATAATAATATAATTGCAATAGTTTTATGTTTTGATTAACAATATAAGTACAACATTAAAGTTCATGACAATATTATTATTGCACTTTCTAAAAATAGTTCCTTTAGTTATTATTATTTATAAGTTGCAAAACTTATAAAAGATGATAACTTGTCTTTATCAATATTTATGAAAATTATTAATTCCAGAATACATAGACTACATTAAATAAACATTTACAAAATTTAATCTTCCGTAAAAGTCGTATTATTTTTTGTGTAATTTGAAAGTATGCGAACTCTATCAAACCCCATTACTCGTAATACATTAAATTAATCATAGATACAAATTCACACAGTGCATATGTGACTGAATATAATTTTATTGTAATTGTTGGCTTTTATTGGCATAAACACATGATTATATAAGCAGAAAATATTTCAAGAACATTTCTAAGTACATTTAAATACAATAAAATAATTGTTGTATTAATTAACTGTTTATAAAGTAAATAATTGTGTATAACATAATAAATATTCATAGACATTGCATTAATAGTAGGTATAGCAATAGGCAGTATACTATAGTATAGTGTGGGCTACTTCTTATAATGTTTATTCCTTAACTATCTTATTCCTTATTATCTTTGAACATTTCAATTTATACTGTTATTCCTTAACTATCTTATTCCTTAATATCTTTGAACATTTCAATTTTTACGTATTGGTTTTCTTTACCAAAGAAACATACTAAACTGATAAATTTTATTGGGAAAATACATATCAAGTATGTAAGTTTCATAAATAAATTAATAAACCATATACTACGTTTGATTTTTCTAGGTTATAACAAGTGTTATCATGTTCACTTGGGCGATGTTGGTCCTGGGACGACCTGGAACTGGAGAAACCGTGTTAGAAAGCAAAAATAATTCAGCATCCTCTTTTCAAATAGGGATGCCACCACCATGTTGTAAATCAATTCAAAAAGATTATCTCCCTTCAAGACTGTATGAAAATCTACCACCAGTAAAAGCTCCTTTAGCACATGGACCTCAGTAAACACCACATGGATAGATCAGTAAACATTATTTCCAAAATGAAATAAAAAACAAAAATTTAATAGTCTAGCGTAACAAATTAAAAGAAACACATTATATTTGAAATATTGTTGTATTTACTCAACTTTTAATAAAGTAGTCTATTTTGTAAAGTTTATTAACCAATCTTGTTTCTATTGACAAGTATAGTAATTGTAATACGTATTATAAATATAATACTGTGAAAAATATATTGTTACAAACAAATACTATTTCCTGTTAAAGTGATACAAAAATAAACAGTCGAAGAAAATGAAAACATATTCTATAAATATTATAAAAATAGTACAGATTATACAAAACTCTTCGTGTACTTCTATGGAGGTTGTTAGAGGCGGTCTTAGTGTTTGGTAGAGCCAATACGTATGTGTTGGTTGTTAACATACGAGAGCCAACAGTGATTGAGTCATTAGGATAAACACCTTACATACATTTGTATGATCATTATCAAAGGAACAAGGTGAATGCTATAGTAAATGTAGCAAGTAAACCAGATTTTTTATTAGGTTAACCATCTTTTATAAATAAACGAAGTTTTAGATAAGGAATAGTCATTAAACAGATAAAAGAGCACTGTGGCGACAAAATCACACTGATTTAAATAAAAACCCCGAACCACAAAACAAGGAACAAAAGCAATAACTAAACAACTAAATTGTAAGTTATGTTCAATACGTTACCCTTATGTACATTTCGATGACATGTTAGACATTTCGATGATATGAGTAGTGTTAAAACCCTCTGAGGATGATGACCATGTCATCGAAATGTACATAAGGGTAACGTATTAAACATAACTTACAATTTAGTTGTTTAGTTATTGTTTTTGTTCCTTGTTTTGTGGTTCGGGGTTTTTATTTAAATCAGAAGGAATGGTCAGGACAAATATAAATTATATCAAAATAGGTTGTGGGCTATTCCACATTGCAAGAACGAAGTCCATTGAGATGAAACCAAACCTTGAACAATTAATAGTGTAAATTATTTTAATTCTCTTCTAAAACTGAAAGAATAAATTTTAACTTATCAATTTTATAGAAACTTAACTAAACATCAGTAAACATACAAAAGTGTCTGGAAAATTACAATTATCTTAAATTGCACAATGCAGAAACCTTGCATTCTTCTAAAAAACGTCAGATTGTCTCAATATTGATTTTGCATTGAAGAATTTTGCTGTCATAAAATATCTATGCTTATTGCTCACGGTTCCCAGTTTAGATTGTTTTGAAAAAAAATTTACATTTGTTTAGATTTTAAACTACACATAATTCTGATAATTTTTCTATACTCTACAGAATACCTACTCCAATATACAAATTAGAGATTAATAAAAATCAAATTTCATATTCTTTCCTTAATTTTTAGTTTTAGATTAGGCGCGAACATAGACGTATCTTCTAGGTTTGTGTTTTTCGCTTAGTTTATATATGTGTAAACTTTAGTATTTTACCTTATAGTGAGCGTTGATTTTTATTCTCGGAAGGTCGGGTATTATTATTTTTCTTTATGATGAAAATTATTGTCCGAACATATAATTGTAAAATATTTCTTCTTCAGTTTTATTTACCAAGAAATGTAACTGGATTGTGTTACATATTAGATTCTTTTACATATTTTTCTTTTTCAATCTAAAAAATACTCTTTACAACCACTAAAATTTGTATCACAAAATATATATACAAGTTTTTTCTCTAGTTGTGCGCTTAAGTAATCCATCAATGTTAATATTCTTTTATCCTTAAGATCATACCCATCAGGTTAAGTTTATACAACACAAAAATTAAAATTTACTATGCACTTTCTCACCTTATTGTTTTAGAGTTCTCACCTAAGTATATAGTGCTATAAAGCTATAATACATAGCAAAGGCAATGCAGCATTGAACAAAAGTTGCATGGTATACTTACTATAGTTTATAGTGCGCTATAATAAGCTATAAGCATTAAAACAAAACTAAAAATACTTTCATAAGATACTACAGAATAAGATAGAAGAAAACATCGCCATTAATAACAAAAATTATTCTATATGATTTTTAAAGTCATATTATAGAGCAAATTATATTGTATATTATATGTTGTTCGTTCAAACTATTTGGTGTACGAAACCAATCAATTAGTTGGTGTTATGAGTTCGGGCAGTGGAGGAGGGTCACGAGGAATGTGGAAGTAAGCACATGCTGGACTTTCAGCCGTCGTGTGCCATTCGTGAAGGCAAGTTGAGTTTTAGTTGGGTTGCACACATGGGTAGAGTGAGTGGATGAGGTGTAAGTGGTAAAGTTTACAGAGACAGAGTTTGTAGGTGAAATTGGATCAGAATGGATAATGTTAGGAAGAAGAGAATACATGAAGCATAAGAATGCAGATCT
The DNA here is from genome assembly GCA_018207615.1 of Philaenus spumarius. Classification (NCBI taxonomy): domain Eukaryota; kingdom Metazoa; phylum Arthropoda; class Insecta; order Hemiptera; family Aphrophoridae; genus Philaenus; species Philaenus spumarius. The sequence goes on from JAGFPH010000354.1 coordinate 55,607, forward strand.
TATTTTGGGAATTCGGGACTATCAAAGGGAGAGAGGAGATCGACGCCAAATTGCTAAGAAAACCAAAAGTCGCTGATGTCTTTAAAGCTTCCGAAGAAAAACCAAAAGCAATTATATTCAAAGAAATCATAAATATTTTCTTTGTTTCTATTTTAATTTAATAAAGCGTTATCGCATATTTACATAGTATATTTTGTTTTTTCGTTATGAAATTATATTGTTAAAATAAAAACGTTTTATATTACGATGACGTTTGTTTATATATCTAAACTTGTTATATTTAAAACGTGAAAGGCTTTACCCTATCTGGTATACATATTTTAGTTAAAAGATTTCGTTGTACGTATTACATTATACCAACTGTATACTATCTCGAGCATAATATTTTAAATCTATACTAAAATTGTAATAAGTAGGTAAACATTGTTCTTTTGTTTTTTTAAATTTATGGGGTGAACTAACAAATAACAGAAACGTTTTGGAAAACTCTTTTACTGTTGGATAACTCTGAGTAACGCAGGATTATAAGTGATTCAGAAAGTGTAAATTAAGCATGGCTTATGGAAGATTATGTACTCATGTAATGGCTAAGACCACGACTACAAATATTATTGTATACACAGCTGACGGGGCTATTAGTTTCAAAATATCAACATAGAAAATTTATGAAAAATGGCTACCGTTATAGACCCAGCTGTTAGTTTCAACTTAAAACTTAAAAGGCAAACTGAATTCAACTTTCTGACCATACATTTGACTGTTTAACATATATGTGAAATTATTTTTTGGAACTGTTATAGTTGAAAGATCTTAGGCTTTTCTTTAGTAATATTATGAAATGTGATCTTAGGTTTTTCTTTATTAAGTATAAAATGAATTCAATTTATAATTTAACACCATTCAAATTTCTCTCGCGCAGACTCGTAAGTATCAATTATTGTTAAAGGAGTTAATTACAGTCCCAAACAATAAGCTTCCAAATAGCACAAGCAACAACTAACCTGTCTAAACTCTCACCTATCTAAATCAGTCAGAATTTCTCCCTCCTTGAATTCAGAACGGGGTTAGTTTTCTTTAACTAAACTAGTTTCTTAGTACAGTCTAGCCTCCAGCTCTGCGGCTAATGGTTTTAGGTAATGACTTAGGAATACTAACGGCACATACTTGGTACAGAGATGAGAGGACAATTAATTATAACGTGGTGATAAATAAATATAATGTGTAACAGTCCGTCCGTGCAGTCTTATTCAAGCAAACTTTTCAATTTAAATAATTTGGTTTTAACTGAAACCCACGATTAAATTTTGTACCTAAAAAATCTAAGGCATATATAATATACGAGGTGTCCCACGAAAAGGTTTACATTTTGGATTTTGTATAGCTTGACCATTAATGCATCGAACTTTTTGAAACTTTACACACCTCAACATAGAGACATTAAAAATGTTCTGTGAACATTTTAGCAGTACAACACCTGCAGAAACAAAATGGTGGAATAATGAAAAATGTATTAACATCCTTCCTCTGTAAATACTTACTTCAATTATACCTTACTGATTTAGTAACACAAATTAAATTATAAAATTAAATGACTGTAGATTTTGTAAAATATTTTTATTGTCACATTCTAATGATCTAATGCCTTTTAATTAGAAAACTAGGATATAAAATAATTGAAAACTTAAAACCAATGTCTAAAATTACTGAAACTGTAATCCATCCACCGAGACACACGGGTAACAACGGTCAACAAATGATTCGTATGCTTTTAAAAAGAAATCCTGCGGTACCCGTAGAAGTTATTCTTAACTTGCGTGCTTTAAATCCTCATCATTGTTCTAGCTGTGAGAATAAACATGTTCCTTTAGGCAACCCCATAAAAAGAAGTCACACAAAGTTAAATCTGGGGATCAGGGTGGCCAATCCAAAAAATTACTTCCACGACCAATTCAACTAACATTAAGGTTGCCATTTAGAAAGTCCTTGACAGGATTTGAGAAAAGAAATGAAGCACCATCTTGTTAGAATATTGCTTGGTTCATTTCTGGAACCATAAAATGAGGCAAGACATATTGATTTAAACCTTTTGCATACCTAATTTCAGACATTGTATTGTCCGAAATGTTGTAAGATAACACCACGATTACACTCAAAGCTGCGCAAACAGTAATGCCTTTTGATTTGAGTAGAGTTTCTACATGAATAAGGGGATTGGTGTTGTAATAGTGCCATTCACTACACCACTGCGGTAGAAAGCGGACTCGCCTGAGAAAACAATTCGAGCATGCCAATCAGGATCTAACTCATGATACTCAATGATACGGGAACAAAATTCCACTCTTCTGTCCGGATCATCCTCAAGTAAATTATAGACTAGATGACTTTTGAAAAATTTAATATTTTTTTTTAAATATTTCTCTGTACAGAAGATATTGGAATACGAGTTTCAAGTTCAACCTACCTTAGTAATTTCGGCTTACCAGGAGAGCGGAGCATTGATGAATTGAAGAATACCAGTTCTTTTCTTTCCTCATTAGATCTTCTCGATTACGTTTTTTTACAACACTATCAGTTTCTAACAAAAGATTTTTCCATTTAGTTATTGTTGGATTGCTAGGAATTTCAACTCTGAGTAGGCAACCTGAAATTGTTTAACTGCTTCTGTAACGTTACAAAAAGAAATAGCCACGCACAACACTTTACTATTTGTTTAACAGTAAAAGCCATTTTGCGAACCTCAAATTCATTAAAAACTGCTCTAGAGAAGTTAGGTTATGTGTTTTTTTTTTTTTTTTATGGCTGAAGCAATATTGTTCTATCAAACAACTGTTCAACAATGAGCGTTAGAACTGGAAAGCAGTAAAAAATCTTGTACCAAGTCAAGATAGTTATTTTTGGAGGGAGAAACAAATACATTTTTTACTATTCCACCATTTTGTTCCTGCAATTATTCTACTGCCAAAATTATCACAGAACATTTTTAAAGCTTCTATTGTGGGGTGTGTAAAGTTTCAAAAAGATCGCTGCATTAATGGGCAGCCTATTCAAAATCAAACGTTTAAACCAGGTACACCAGGTATATTTGTTTTAAATAACATTGCCCGAAAGAAATATTTGTGAGTTTGCTCTTAAACAAGTTTTGACTTGATAGAAATAAACGTAAAAAAACAGATTATTGTATTTTTAAGTGACAAATTCTTCAGGAGAACCGCACTAAAGCAAAGGGCTAATGAAACTAATATTTTTTTATTAACATCTTATTATATCTTCTGTAACTATTTGAAAATGGCAGTAATAATTTTATTTAAATTTTTGTACTGCCTCTTTTGGGAAAAATGGTATAAAAAAATAAATACATTTACACGAGTTGTATTCTTCTGAAAAAATATCATCGATAAGTAACAATTGTCATATTAAACCATAAGGGTGGTTTGTTTTGATCCATATGCATATACAACATTAATAAATAAATAAATCAATGTTTACTAAATTATCAGCATTTAAATTTTAATGATAATACTTAGGACAATATATATTTCTTGCAAAAGTAAAAGTATGTGATTTATACAATATTTATTTATATAATACATCGACTTTTCTTTCAATACAAATAAACCACTATAAAATAAATTGCAATCTTTACAAAACAACATTTAATTGTAAACCAACTATATCACACCCAAATTATTTATTGAATTAGAAAAGTTATATGTTTATTGAGGCCTTATTACACAGTACTGTAAGAATTTCCTGGCGAAGAATTACTATTGTTACTCATTTCGTCGTTAATACACCATGAATTATTGATACAAAGTAGCACAGTGTAGGTGTGACTGAAGATAATTACATTGTGATTGTTGGTTTTGCATAGTTCTAGAACATTCTCTCGTACAATTAAATACAGTTATCTCTAGAAACCATTTTGCCGTATACTCACAAGACACATCACCACAATTAAAACACGAATAATGTTGTTTGTCTACTAAACATATATGTTTGTAAACTGCACAATGAAATTATAATTATTAGAGGAAGTTCTTGTTCCCAATATACAGAAATGTTTTGAGCAATAACAATTCTATATTGTAGGAAATTGTAGGTAGTAGTTGTTTATTTAATTAATGTTATCTATGCGATGTTATTTCTCGTCCATTTAAAAAACAAGTTCTAAATAATTTTCGCAATGAAAAAGTTTTCTTCCACAAATATTATTTCAATAATTATTAGTAAAAATCTACTTTCTTGTTCTATCTGTCTGTGTATAGTTTAGATGGTTGGATTTAATTGAAAATTGTAGAACATAGTAAACATGTAGATACTGCATTTATAAAATCTGTGACTTAAAATAAAAATATAGATTAGGATTTCTGTCTCTGTTTCGGTAAAAAATAGTTTACCTGTTAGTTTATTATGTCAGGATCCGTTATACCACAAACATTTTAAAGGATGCAAATTGAAACACAACTTGGAATTGTTTGATATATTTGCATTTTAATAGTGTCTCTTGTGGGATCGCTCCTGATAATGCAAATGTAAACAATATATCTTGATGAAAGTTGCATACCCTACGGTATCTACTTTAATATAGTTTGAAGATTAGCAAATTCGTCTTAGAAGTTATAGTTGTATTTATAAAAACCGATGAAATATGACTAAACAAAATCCTGGAAGTTAAAGACATACCTTATTTAACTAAGTCTAAGTTAAATCTGCAAGCTAGTGATATTTAGGCTGTTTGCCATGTATGTTTTACTTTTAAAATATTTGATTTATATAAAAAGTAAAGTTACAACCACTCTGGAATTTGTATTTTGTTTTATTTAATAGTTCTACAATTTTGGTAAGATCAAACGGTTTCTAGTATGGTGATACAATACAAATTTTCATTGTACATTAAAATCCTCACTTTTTATGCAACCACTGATAGTTTAAATGTTTTAGGCCTTTAAAAATTGAAAATTTTGCAGCACTTTTGGGTGGTAATTTCTGGACTTCCCTTTGTTAATTACTTACACATAGCCAAGCAAATTTGATTTGGTGTGCACTAATAAAAAATGGTAAAATAATAATTGTGTATAATTATACAAATTTGCTCATATACACTGTTTGTTGTGCTTAAGACAGACATTAAATGTCCAAGACCCGAAAATAAATGTTATCGTTTTTCAATTAAATTTCAGAGTTTAAACAATTTAAATTTACTTTCCAGATTAACAAAATACAACTCAATAAAGCAAACAATACAATACAGTAAGATACGATGCGATGACATTCTTTCGATACGGTACAATATAAACAAATATAATACTCGATTACAATATTTTATATTTAATTTTTTATACCAAATCTCTTTAAAGTTGATTTTGGAATATTTACTTGAGACCGTTGGCTCTTACTCCATATGGTATGCGCCGTTGCCCTAAAATGATCCTTAGACTAAATTATTTGTTGTTTTGAGTAATATTTTTAGAGTAACTAATTAGAGAATTTATTTTAATCTATTCGATAGTTAAATATTGACAATTATTTGACATGACCGTATGTCAGTAACGAATTGATAAGTTTAGTTTAATAGTGTATGGCATTTGGGGTGCTATGAAAGGTCTAGTAGTATATGGTCTAAGCCTGTCTTTTTTAACACGGAAGGCCGTAACTGTGCATAGAATCTTTTATTTTAATATAAATATTTCCATCAAACACATTTAAAGAAAATATAGGCATTTCTATTAATGGAAGAACTAAATTAATAATTTAACAACTAACAAAACTATTGAAAAAAATAAAGTAAATGCAAAGTTGTTTTACTTTAAAGGCCAAATATTTTAATAAATATTTAGTTCACATGATTGTATAGTTGTTAGCAGTATTTTTTATTTATGTTTGCTTCATTTTAATTGAAATAGGCCTAATATAATTTTTATTTAAAATTTCAGTTATTATAAGAATTAAAATATTTATAATTTTGTATTTAGTAAATTTGATTTATTTACAAATACTAAATTAACTGGAGGTGTAGCAAACGAAAACTTAAAATTATTTTCATACACAATATTTCATGCATTTTAAGTTTTGGATCAAGACAAACTGAATCAAAATATATACGGCACATCAGTCGGGGAACATCAGGATACGACTCAGCTTGATACTAAAACTCGGAATCTGGGTTTATACCAGATAAGGCATCTTAGGTAACGTAGTGGAAAGGAAATTCTGGAGACATTGAACTTATGCTATAAGTTCAACGAAGTATTTCGTTATAGGGTTGTTAAAACATATAGGTTTTTGATGAGACAGAAACCAGTCACCAACATAAAAAAACATACTAAAAAGGAGTAAACCTGTAAAGATTGGTAGGTAGTATATAGTCATGATTATTTGTAGGATTCCCAATTCAAATAAATGATTTATGCTTTATTGATTTTCTTGGGGAAATTTACTACTAATTTAATTTACAACTTATTCAATTAATATAGTTATTACTTTCGATATGTTTTGTCTAAAAAGTTTGTCTTCTTTTCTTTAACAATTATAGTGAATATTGGAGTACAGCTACAATTTAAATACGGATGTAAACGAAAGAACACAATAAATAAAATAATATTGATGTGTGTAAAGTCCAATAACTACATCTTTATATAATTTAAAATATTCTGTTAACGTGAAAAATAAACCATCCATGTTAATGATATTCATAAATTAATATTATAATACTTGAACATTTAATTTTTTACACCTTTATTTATTTAACCATCTAACAAAACTGACAAGTTTTATAGGTAATAAACATGTAATGTGTTTCAGTTTATAGTGTTAGATTGAGCGATGTTGAAATGGAGGTGTGTCAGGAAGAAAAGTTAATTCAAGATCTTCTTTCATTATAAGCATAGCAACAGCAACATGCTGTAAGCCAATTCCCAAAGACTCTTCTGGGATTTATGAGGACCTCGGAAACATCTATTCAGAATCTATTTTTTAATGACAATTTTATGGACCAGAAAAGTAAACAAAACAAATATTACTGTATCTGAAATAGTAGAATATTGAAACAAAATTGTTTCTTTTGTATAGCTTAATAACCAACAAAACAAATATTACTGTATCTGAAATAGTAGAATATTGAAACAAAATTGTTTCTTTTGTATAGATTAATAACCAATCATGTTTATTCTACTAGTATAATAGTAGTATATCTTAAATTCTGTTATTACTGTAAAGCACGTTCAGTTAAAAACAAATACAATTTTCTGTAAATGTGGTAAATACACAGAGTAAAGAAATTAAAAGTTACTTTAAAAATAGAGCAAAAATAAGACGGAATATACATCACTTTTGGTATCCCTTTATAGTGCTGAGAGGGGAAGGAGGTTGTTTGGTATAGCCATGGTTACTATGGTAACTTGAGAGAGCCTAGATAGGTGTGAGTTACTACAGCTTGTAGTGGGATAACGCATTTAATATACAGTTTTAAATTAATTAGCAGCAAGTTGAATTCAATAACAAATAAAACAGATTATTAGGTATACCTGCTTTTATAATTCAACAAAGTTTTAGGGAAGGCCTAGTCGGGATTAATATGGATAATCCTGAAAGAACACATAGCCTACTGTTCTAATACTAAAATGTACAACAGAAGTGTTTTGAGTTGAATCCAATGTCGTATAAACCAAAGGTTATCAGGTTTAAAATATTTATATGAACGTAGTCGGCTATACCTTATGTAACAGCTGCAAACTTTAACATATGCAACGCATCACTTCTCTGATTGCATCTCTCATATCTTCTTTGAAAATGATAATAATCACAGACTATGAAATATCCTTATTCTTTTTATAAACCCTTATGTCTTATACCCTCTGGTTAGCTACGGCTAAATCATACTGTAAAAGTCTAGGCAATGCCATCTGGATGTTTTTGTTGATAAAAAAAAAAAAATGTTTTATGACTTTTCTGGAGTATTAAATGAGTTAAAAATAATTTGAACAATCTATTTAATGAGGTTTAGAGGAATACAAAACAATGCGCTCTCTACCTTTACCTACATAAAATGTATTTAGATTGAAAATTTGTACTATGGTAAAATAAAGTAATTATTTTAATAGAGGCTCAATTGCTTATATTCGAACAGACAGATCAGCTGCCTCGAATAAAACAGACGATTCTTATTGTTTGTGTTGGACATATGAAAGAAGCAAAAGCAGGACTATAGTTGTTTGAATAAGTTCTAAGCATGTTTATAAATAAAAAATATATAATGAATCTTGAATACTAATGCTATTTAGTATAAAACACAGTTGTCTATAAAACCTTCCAAGTGTTCTTAAATCAAAATAAATATTTATATTTATTACCTTTTTTGTAGTAAATAAGCTAAATTGTTATTTATGACTTTTGAAAAACATTTATAAAGAAGCCAACTAATTTATTAATTGAATAAAAAAACAATGAATGGATAAATAAATAGAATAATAAATACGGTATGTTGTAAAATATATTTTTAGATATATTTGAAATATTATATATAACATATTATAAATATATCTAAAAATATATTATTGTAATGGCAGGAAAGTGCTTCCGCTCTACCACTCACCCAAGGCCTATAAAAGAAGGTCTGTTAAAAATATTTAACAATAAATGCATTGATTGATTTTAAACATGTAAATAGTATTGGAACTAAATACAAAACTGGGAGACAATAATGTAAGGAAAAAGGTGTTAGCAAAATTTAAAAGTTTAAATAAATAGTTAACATATACATATTTTTATATCAGGCAGTATTATTTTGATCATTGTATCTTCCAAAAAATAGAACCGCATGTTTACTTATTTCGTACAAATATTTAACAATAAATGCAATAATAAATTTTAATATGTAAATAGTATTGGAACTAAATTTCAAACTGGGATACAATAATGTAAGAAAAAAGGTGTTGAAAAAGTTTTAATAAATAGTTAAGATGTATACATTTTTATATGAAGCAGTATTATTGGTTCATTGTAATGTCCAACGTGCAATGATTGATTTTATTATGCAAATAAAATTATGTGTTTGCCATCCTACCTTTAACATAGAATTGTGTTTCTAATGAGTAATTATGTAATATAATATTATAAAAAGAGACAAAAAGACAGCCGAAGTACGAACGTGCGTCTAATGCACTTGCTGTATAGGCAGGCACCATCAGGGGCGATGAACGCTGCCTACTGAGTGATGTACATGCCAGGGCTGGTCAACTCCTTTGATGTTGACGCTCGCCGACTGTCCCTACCTTCCTCTCGCCCTCCTCCTATGTGACCTCACTGAGGTGCCATGACGCGCCGCGCAAGCACAGTTCACCTTAGCTCTCACGTGTTATAACGTTGCAGACGAAATTACTGAAAATGTTAATTTGGTAATATATTATGTTGTTGCGTTGCGGTCAAGTTATCAGCAGACCGTTTTAGCAAGGTATTATTTATTTAATGTTACGTTGCAGACGAGATTACTTTATGAAATTTTACCAAGATTATCGAGTAATATTGTCTGCTGCGTTACTTGAATATTCCAAGAAACACCTTTACTAACAAAATACATTGAAACAAACATTTTCAGAATGATGAGATATATAAATAAATAAATATATAATATATAAATAATAATAAGATTTAAACTTAGAGTACCAGAAATAACTAAAAAAATATTGATTTGTTTGTTTTGTTAAAAACAACAAATTTTAAGTACCAGCTTCAAACTAAAATAAACATTAAAAAGTATTTATTTATTTAATGTAACAGTTGCAAGCGAGATTACTTTATGTTAAAAAGTTAGCAAGGTCCTCAAGTAATTTCTTCTGCATCTTTAAGCTGAAATGTTAAAAAAATCTTTATTAACAAAATGCTCTTAAAATTGTTAGAATAATTAGATGAAAATAAATATATAATATTCAAATAATTAGAATAAAATGTAAACCTAGAGTAGGCTAATACAATTATCGATGGCAAAAATAAAACATAATTTTAAGTTAAATTTCTGCACTAAATTAAATTGCACAGTGTCTAATTTAAAATAGTTAAATTGTTTAAATTCAACAATTAAATTAACTATTCCTTAAGACCTAGGGAAGACAAATTTCTATAAAGCAGTTTTATTTTAAAAAAATGTTGTCAGCCGTAATTACTATGTCAATGTGCATATAAGCTACTTATTATGTGTAAGTATTTATAAGTTTTATGTGTTTTATTTTATAAGTATTACACATGTTTTATTAAACTGCAGTATGACATTCAAGTTTTAGTGGATTATTGTAGTAAATACAATTATTTTCAATAATGTGACACATTTTGTTCAATTTCGTATTTAGTTTTCAGAAATGTTTCGGAGAATCAAATTAAAAGTATGCTAACCTTAGTACACTACAACGGTTTATTACCCACAAATTAGTTAGTGTAATTGTAACCCTGTCTTCTTCTTACATCTTTGTTCACTGTAAACTTATTGCTTTGTGTAGTGTCAATACTAAAACTAAATAAAGAAGAGGGCGTCATAAAAGTTGTACAGCTTTGATAAGAAAATGAAATTATTGTAGCAGAAAATACTTATGAGAAGCGGTGGGTATGGAGCAGGCATTACCGCCGTGACGTTATCACAGTGGCAGTCACGGGAACGTTCTCCGTGGCGGACTGGTCTAGGCCCTTGTGTTCTTGTATAGCTCGAGGACAGCGCGCGGTAGACGAGTTTTCGCTTTTCGATGCACATTACCTTCTTGTATATGCCTTGCCACTCACATACCTCTAGGTCATTTGGGTCACTCACGCTGACAGACACTTTATCCCATCTATACTTTTCTGGTGCTCTTTATCGGAAACGTCTTTAATTAATGATTTTAACTTATTAAAGTAAGAAATCTTTAACAATTTAAGGTAAAGTTTAAACCTTAGTTTTCTCTTAAAAGTAAGTTGATTTTCACCAAAAACCCACACTACAAGTCATGTAATTTAACGATTCCGTTCGTGGGCAATCCTTAACTATATTCCGAGGAAGGTGAGCATATGAGTTTTCTATTTAACTATAGAATTTAATCATTGAATCATTTAACATAATCCTGTAGTCATCTTGAAATTAGCTTCAGGAAATATATTAGAAATGTTAATCATAAATTAAAAATTAAAAAAAAAAACGACACATTAAATAGAAAAGAGCTGATGATCCTTCAAACGGCTGAACGGATTTTCTTGAGTCATCAAGAACACTTAATCAAAATTAGTTCATCGTTTGGTAGCTATGACGCC
>JAGFPH010000354.1:66884-93800 GCA_018207615.1 Philaenus spumarius
CATAATTAAGACATAATTTATGTATATCTTACACTTTATGATTTTACGTTGAAAAATATATTTGAATAATCTAGTTTATACTCAAGCCTCAAATATCAGTCTGGTTTTAGCCAAATTCATCTCACGTCCTTTGCGAAATATCAGTCCTCCAAAACATGCAGAGTCACGGAATTTACATAAAGGAATCTCATGATTACCGGCTTCTACGCAACATGTACCTACACAAGATGTGATTTATCTTAACAGTACGGGTAATTGATCCAAAATAAGGCTTTTGTTAGAATTAATAAACCTAGGTGAGATCATTTGTCCAAAAGTCTATCGATTTCCAACCTCCTTTATGGTAATGGGGGGGGGGGGGGGTGTGTGAGTATGTTAGTGTGTATTTAAAATTGCTTGGAACACATCCAAGCATAAAATGTATAGTTTAAATAAAACTATTAACTCTTATTAGGCCTGTAGTTATAATATAGCATGATACGAATTAGGTAAATAGTGATATTTTTAACACTACCATAGCACTTAGAAGGAAGTTTATGATCTTAAAGTAAATGTATTGATGCATCGAACAACTTTTAATTTTAATGAATATTAGAAATGACTCCCAAACTCCCTCCGGAAAAAGCGAATTGGTAAACTTTTTTCTGCAATGTTTATGATAAAAAAAAGTGGAATTAAGATCTCCATTGAACATGAACAACGCAGGTATAATTCCAATGAATATTTAATTTTACGTGCACTATAAAGGAATTTAGACTTCAATTCCATTTACAGGTAAAAGCTTAGTGAGGCAGTTAGTGGTTTGTAAATTTGTAGGGAAAGAAAAGACTCAATGTGCGTTGTCCCAGTGCAATGCGAATGGTTATTGGATTTTTTTTAATTAAAAGTCGCATATCGAAGCTATTGGAGCTTATATTACGACATATTTCCTTGTATTTTATTTCCATTCTGACAGATGGGAAAACCTCCTTCTGAGGAAACCCCATCTTTCTTTGAAACTTGTCCCTACTCTTAATCTAATTATATTTTAGTTTCCTTTGGGAAAAACCTCATATAGAGGAAAAAACCCATATATAATCTCATCACTTTGTTCGTCTAGTCTCTACTATCTTTCTGCCACCTCCTCCATAAGCCTCAATCTTTCCCCACTCGCCCACACTCTTAGCTCCTCGAATAGCAGACACTAAGTCTGTGAAGACCAGGTGCTCCGATGTGTTCTCAGCCTCTCCACACCTACAATCAGCCTCCTCACTCACTCCAATTTATTTTATAGTTGTTGTGTATGCAGTTTGTCAATTAATTCCTCCTTAAATAGCTCTACATAGTTTACATAAATTTAAGGTGGAGGAGGAATTGATTAACAAACTGCATGGTTATTGTGAATGCAATTTGTTAATCAATTACTGCTTCTCCTTAAATTAAAAAAAAATTAAATAGTCTATAGCTAAACTATTTTGGGACTAAAACTAGTTCTCCTGAAGTTTCTATTATGAAAGTTTGGAATTTTGTACATTTTAACAACATCAGGAATTTGGGGGTACCAAACATTTTCAAATTTGAACTCGGCATTCTTCTGGCATGTCAAGTTAAAGGAAATAAAAAAAATAACAATAATGAAATTCACGAAATAATTTGGTAAAGGTTGACTATACCATTAAAATTAGTATATGGTATAAGGGTGGTGTGGTCAATAGGCTTGTTCTAAAACTTCAGATTTTATTGAACACAGTGTTACAAAAACCTTGATTTTCGGGAAATCGCGTTTAAAGTCTGCAAACATACAAAACTCATATTTTTATCCACTAAACTTTCCCTGCTTCATATGCACCCCATTGTTAGCCGAATTTTCGAAGAAAATAAGAGCTATTACACTCGACTCAATTTGAAAATTACTTTATATATATATATATATATATATCTGTTTTATTCCCGAATCGATAAGTGGTAGTAAATATGCTTCAAAATTGCTGATTTTTTGGTGAAAGGGTCCTAGTAGGATTCTTCAGATATACTTTTTTTTGTTTTTCGATCGGATTCAAAATGGCGGAGTTATACCGATTAATCGTTTTTCGGTAGGGATTTAAGTATATGGATTTTTCCCACCTTGATAAAATGGTAGTAAATATGCTTCTAAATAGCTGAAATTTTAGTGGAAGGGTCCTTGTAGGATGTCCCAGACACTGATATTTTCATTTTTCGATTTTACACAAAATGGCGGCTTGTTTGATTGAAACCAAAATGGCAAAGTTAGAGCGAGGAAATTGCGTTATTACTCCCACCCATAAGCCCTTGTGCAGATTTTGAGCTATATCGTTCAAAAGGTAATTAAATTTACTACAATCCTGTGCAAAGGTATTTCAGGTACAGTCCCCGGAACAAGGAACAAAATTGATAGAAAGCTCCCGATAAATGATTTTTTCATTATAAATGTCAGGTTTTTGCGCGATTACTCCCACTCATAAGCCCGTGTACAATTTTTTAGCTGTATCGTTCGAAAGGTAATTAAATTTACTACAATCCTGTGCAAAAGTAATTCAGGTTCATTCCCCGGAAAAAGAAACAAAATTGATAGGAAACTCCCGATAAATGATTTTTTCATTATCCACGTCAGGTTTTTGCGCAATTTCTCCCACTCATAAGCCCGTGCTATATCGTTCGAAAGGTAATTTAATTTACTACAATCCTGTGCAAAAGTAATTCAGGTTCATTCCCCGGAAAAAGAAACAAAATTGATAGGAAACTCCTGATAAATGTTTTTTTTCACTATCCACGTCAGGTTTTTTCGAAATTTCTCCCACTCGTAAGCTTGTGTACAATTTTTGAGCTATATCGTTCGAAAGGCAATTAAAATTCCTACAATTCTGTGCAAAAGTAATTCAGCTACAGTCCCCGAAACAAGGAACAAAATTGATAGGAAACTCCCGATAAATGATGTTTTCATTATAAATGTCAGGTTTTTGCGCAATTTCTCCCACTCATAAGCCCGTGTGCAATTTTTTAGCTGTATCGTTCGAAAGGTAATTAAATTTACTACAATCCTGTGCAAAAGTTATTCAGGTACAGTCCCCGGAACAAGGAACAAAATTGATGGGAAGCTCCCGATAAATGATTTTTTCATTATCCACGTCAGGTTTTTGCGCAATTTCTCCCACTCATAAGCCCGTGTACACTTTTTGAGCTATATCGTTCGAAAGGCAATTAAATTTCCTACAATCCTGTGCAAAATATTAATTCAGGTACAGTCCCCGGGACAAGGAACAAAATTGATAGGAATCTCCTGATAAATGATTTTTTCATTATATTTGTAAGGTTTTTGTGCAATTTTTCTGACTCAAAAGCCCGTGTGCAATTTTTGAACTATATCGTTCGAAAGATAATTCAATTTAGTACAATCCTGTGCAAAGGTAATTCAGGTACAGTTTCCGGAACAAGGATCAAAATTGATAAGAAAATCCCGATAAATGTTTTTTCATTATCAATGTAAGGTAATTAATAAGCAATCTCTCCCACTAATAAACCTCAGTGCAATTTATGAGCTATATCATTCGAAAGGCAATTAAATTTACTATAATCCTGTGCAAAGGTATATTTGGAACAGTTTCCGGAACAAGGAACAAAACTCATAGTAAACTTTCATTATAAAATACTAGTTATTCCCTGATAAGAAAATTCGGCTATAGTAATGCGGCAGTGCTGTTTACGGTTTTTTTTTACTTTATTCTCTTATTTTGTAATCTGTCTGCTTTCAGTAACTTTCTGTAGTTTTTGTACTTCTGAGCTTACCTTCCATTTCTTGTGCACTACCGATTCGAATCCTTTTAGGCAGAATATTTTGAGGTGTTTCTTGCTGGAGATATTTTACATGCTGTTTAAAACTTACTTTTAATAAATATCCTTGATTTTACACTGAAATTCCTTTTCCAACAGCTGATTCAACCTCCTTGCAGTGAATATTTTTTTGGCAGTTGCTCCAAATCATCAAATATTATTTACTACAGTGTAAATAAAGCCAAGTACAATTTTCCAATATTTTTTCCAAACATTTGGTTTCGTGTTAAAATCTTATGGCTGTGGTACAAAAAGTACATGGCATACAAAAAGTGGACATACCAGCAATGTCTTAGAATATATGTATCTAATAAATAAGTTTATGTAGAATATAAACTTACTCGATGGTTTATAAGAAAACAAATTTAATGTTTTGTTAAAAAATACATCAAATCCAGAAGTACGTCACTTTTGTTTTTTAAAATTTTGTACAAAGAAAATATGGTCACATATGCATAAAACTTCAAACACATAACTCAAAAAGATGCAGAATCAGAAAATATAACTTTTTAGATATGTAAAAAATACTTCAATAGTTTCTATTTGAAAGGTGGTAGATACCATAAAAAATGTTTATTTTAATAAAATAGAAGTAAATTTTTAGTTTTTTAATCTTTGTATGATTTTATTACATTTCATATTTTACGTTGGATGTGTTGCAATTTATTTAGATTACATTTTTAAACACCAAGTTTATACAAAGTTCATGCAAGTGTACATTCATTAATAATTACATATTTAAGTTTTTAAAAACTGTATGTTTATTTAATGTTTTTGTATTATTTTACAATGTTTCATTTCACTAAAAACACTGTTTATTAGTATATGGGCGTATGTTTAGTTGTAAATAATGTGATGCCATTGCGAATCAATAAAAATTTCGTTTGTTTTTACAATTTGCAGGTTACAGATTTATATTTCTAAAACTCGAGATAGAACTTATTAGTTATTTATTGCTTATAATAATCTGTTATTGTAAACAAAGCAAGGTCAATTCGGAGAGATAGGCATTTCTTACAAATAAAAAACTATTAAAGATTTTTAAACTTTTAAAATTTATTCATTTACAAACTAAATTACCAAAACATGGCGATTATGAACTATCTGACTTTATTCACCAGACGATTGTTCACGGTAAAATAAACAAATATCTCGTTATTAGTTTGTTTATTGTTTTCGAGTTTCAAAATATCGGTACTTGAAATTTTCATCAAGATGTATATTTTTGTTTGAGTATTTTCATTCACACAATATTTACACAATATAATATTTTAACAGACGTCGTTGTGTGTTAATTTTGGAAAAGAAGTTCAAGGTCCCCTTCTCACAATTCTCAAGTGAATTGAATATTTTCTTATACAAAATCAAATAATTGTTTGAAAATATCAAAGGTAAACATGTATGCTTTAAGGATATTCAAACACATAATTAAATCGGAATAAAAGCAAAAAATTTGGCAAACATAGACATCTTGTGAGTTCAACATTATAAGTGACACTTTATATTCATGACATTTGATTACTATTCTGGGTGTTATGCTACATAGTCGTTTCAACGATATAATTTCTTATATAAAAGTTTGGTGTTTTGGTCTATCTACATTCCCAAATATCAAGTGTTATTGCATCTGTAAACGCTTTTAAAATCAATTTACAAAGCCGACAAACTTATACTTATACTATAGGCATTAAAAAGTAATAAAATTTACCTAACTGTAGGATAACATTTTCATTTGCACCTTCGTCTTGAAATTACAATAGATTCAATCTTTAGTTAAGTTAACACATACTACGCATAAAAATAATTCAGGATGGATTTTACTTTCTCCACCCTACACGTAGTATATGAAGAAAGTATTGTTTTCGTAAAAATGTTCGAATTTGAATTTTCAGTTGAATTATCTGTTTTGGTGCTCCCAGACCCCAAAAAAATGTTTAGTGCAATTATCTGTGTTGGTGCTTCCTGAACCCAAAAATATTTTTAGTGGAATTTTTTGTTTTGGTGCTCCCTGAACCCAAAAAAGTGTTTTTAGAGTGGTGTCTGTCTGTCAGTCTGTCTGTATGTATACACGACCAGAGAGGACACTATTGGTCCGATTTTCATGAAATTTGGTATGTAGGTACTAAACCCTAATATCTCCAGGCGTTTTTTTCATTTTTTGGAATTTTTAATTTTTAAGGGTAATTTACCCCTAAAAACCCATAAAAAACGACAAAAATTCAAATTTCTCAAAAACGGCTCTAACGATTTTGATCAAATTTTCAGTACTTATAGTGCTTAAGATGCCAAACAAAATGACACCACCCGCTTTTATCAAAACTTCGGCGTTTTATAATTATGGGGAAATGTTTAAAAATAAACAAGTTTGTGTTGTCAATCTAGCATCGCGGCGGCGGCCGCACGGGGTAGCACCACGGTAGCGAGCACGGCCAGTAATTCAAAGGTCCCGCGATCGAATCCCGCCTGGGACAATATTTTTTTTATACGATTGACGTAGGTAGAATATTATTTTTTTGTTTTGTTCTAAAAAGTAGTAAAAAATAAAATGATTAAAAACAATATTATTTTGACTACAGTAAGTTGGGAGAAAGTTTGTGTCAGTTAACTGATACCGTTTATTTTAGTACCGTTCAGTTTCAACTTAATTAGTTGTTGCTTTTTATTTATTCGTCTTAAGCTCCCGAAATCAGTTTAGAAATAAGTTAATGTTGAATTTACCTGCAAAAGATAAAACTAAATTTTTCCTTTACGTTATTAAACAATTGAAATTTAATATTATTTGTATTATATTATTTATTAATGCTATTTATTATTGTTTATAATATTGTTCAACATTATTTAGTTCGATTTTAGATAGCTATTTTAAGGTATCATAATGTCATACTTGAGAATAGTAAATTATTTTACAATTTAATTATATGCTACTATTATTAAAATGTTCGATGTTGTTTTTTTTCGAACGATGACAATTTAAATATTACATTAGGTACAAACAGTATACAGTCTATTTCATGATTTATTTACAATAAATGTATTTAAATATGATTATTGCAATAATTTTATTAGTAATTTTTTTTTTCAAATTACTTACAGATCTTACAAATAGCTGTATAAATTATTAATTCCTAATCGTGCCTTCTTTTATATTTTGTTTTTTTAATAAATTAATAAGTAAACCTTATCAAACTTATAAGAATATTATTTTTAAGTTGTAAACAATCTTTTAATCACATGTAGTTAGGTGCAAATAAATCAGAGAAAACAGTCTGGAGATAATATATTTATTAAGCTACATAACTATGGATGTTAAAATCGCTGTTTTTGACTTTGCCAGTTCTGTACGATATTTATCCAGATTAGCGTCCTCTCCCATATCCTCCTCCATATCCCCCACCATATCCACCGCGGTAACCAGCAGACATGTCTTCAAAGGATTTCTCATGCTTTTTCCCGTCCATTTCTGGGGTTTCTTCATTTGCCATCAGAAGATCAGCATGAAGCAGAATTATAGTAGTGACCACCAGAAAAACGTACTGTAAAGCAAGACATCGCATGCGTTTAATCAATTACTCTTTAATGTCTAACACGAATAATTATATTTTTACTATGTTGTCAAACTGTCTATCAATTATCATTTATAACAATGAAATACTAATGCAGCTCCTTGAAAAATAAACCAGTGGTACATAAACCAACAGCTCTTATATTGGTTATAAATTAAATCAGACGAAAATCCTTCTTTGGAGTACATGGCAAATAAATGTTCAGGTTACAATTTAAATTTAACATTTAATTGATACTTATAAAATATCGGTAACAAACGTATTTCTGTTTTGTCCGAATTAACCCCACTGTCGCTGTACTTAAAATATTTTACTGTTAATGTTATACGTATAGTGTTTATGTTAACATTAAAATCTATATATTTTTTGTCTCTACCATAACAAAAATACCACGAGCCCAAATAATTAATACACAACTTCCGCCGAAATTCCCGCTTTTAAAAATAATTATAAGTCAAACCATTATTTTTGCTGCAATAATATTCGTTACACATAATGTTACCATTCATCTTTATAAATAAAATGAAATATAAGTAACTTTATTCCAACAATAATTGAAACTTTTGAACTTAAAAGATATATTTAACTGTAAGTTATATTGCAGATGAAAAGAAACTGGGAGGAGTTATTTTGGAAAATAAAATAATCTGAGCAGCAACCATTGAGTTATACCCATTTGTTGTTAACTGCATTTTATTTCGAAGGAAATATAACAATATCTTTATACAGAAATTATAATTTTTTATATCTCACTATGTCAAAGTGGAAAACAAAGGTTGTTAGTTTACCTGCGGTTTGTGTGTTTTCTTCTAGAGCCCAAAACAAAGAGAAACACTTTCAAAGAATTTACATTATGTATTAATGTTCGGGTTTATAATAAAGTCGCTGTAAAAAGTCTGAAATTAATTAATTGATATATTTAAGGTTTCCATTTGAACCGTGCACAAACTTATTAAGAACATTTGAATGTGTGCATAAATAGTAAAAAAACTAATGTTATAGGTTTTTTAACTTTTCAGATACTAGAATAAAGTTTACGTATGGATTTATACATTTTGTAAAAAAAATAACTTCGAAATAGTTATAATTTGCTAGTTGCTTCTAATAAGACTTTTAACTAATAGCTATTACATTAATTGTTGTAAATACCGTTTCATACTATAACAGTCTGTATATTTTCACATACTTTGCCCTCTTATTTTCTAAAATCTAAATTGAATTATATATTAAGATAACAAAGTAAATAATCCACCCAATCCCCAAAACAAAAACATAATATAGCTGCTACCTTCAATAAATTACGAATATTCTTATTACAATCCAGTAAGAATATTGAGAAATAATATAAATAACAATAACAAATAAATAAAATACAACTCAAAAGTTTCTGTAATCAATAATATTTAATAAACAAAATGTATAGAAAAAAATAAACAGACTGAGTGTATGTAGGCAATCCAAATATAGGCAGTTGGTCTGGAACTAGTTTCATAAAAATTAATTACTTTAGTTTGAATCTGCAATAACAGTTTACAGTAATTCTCGAAAGATATGTAATTAAGTGCAAGCTTTTGATTGGGATTGCTGATGAGAGGTTGCTTTAATAAAATGTTCTAAGCATTATGTAACCTTTTGAAATTTAAAAATAAATTCATAAACATATACTGGATAGTACAGTAATAGTTTATAATGATAAAATGTAAAATGAATTGTCATTATTTATTTTGTTTTTAAGCACTGTTTATATTTGAGGGATACAGTTTAAACAGATCAAATATAAGTTAAAATGTTTCTGAAAAAAGATATTTATAATTTGAACGAAAGAGGGTTTGTACAAAAGTAGAATAGTAATAATAAATACTGTAGTTTTAATTGTGTTTGAATTCATATGACTGATAATATAGTATATAATATTTATTAACTTATCGTACTTACCATGAATAAGCGCAACATGATGCTCTCAAACTTCTCTAACCGCAAGACCACTTCTAAGAATACCAGCTAGATATGTGACATGATACAGTAAAGTGGGCATGGTTTATATAACACAGGATGGCATGTTAAAATATTAATTATTCATTTAATCATTAACTAACTTTTTACGCATATGTTATGCGTCACAGCTTTTATAATTTAATAGACAACGTTTTTTTACGTTGTACAGTCTAGTGAGAAAATATGTCACTATAAAAATATCACTAAAACAAAAGTCTGAAAACATTCAGGTGGTGGTTTTACTGGAAGAATGTTAACAAGTAAGTGGTTTTCAGTTTAATAGGAAAGAAAAGGTTAATGATAAAATCATTTAATGTAATAATGTCATCCTCCAAAACTCTTCCTCGGTTACTGAGACTTCATAAAGTTGTTTGTATGGGGAAAATCTTGGGATTCTAAGTATCAGAAACAACTTATTTAAAACAAACTTTTTTAACCTCTTTGATCCATTCTGGCCTTCTAACTGCGGGATATACCTATGGTTTATGCAAGAAATAACTCGCTTGGCTAGACAGGATACCTATTAAGGTTCTGTCCTCATGGTAAATAAACTAACCCGATGGCTTGTTTTGACTTACGGTGTCTTTCTGTACTATCAAAGTCACCCAACAAATAACATATTTCTTAATTTTGTATGTTTTGTGGCTTGATGAAATATCGGTGTTAATAATCGCTCTAGCAGGTTAACTGATAAAGGCTAAAGTGCAAAAACTGAATTGTGCAGTAAACTTCTAATAGGAAAATAAAGGCTGTAAGGGATATGTGCAAATTAATGGTTAACCACTAAACATGAAGTTTGATCACCTATTGGACAACTATAATACCGGTCAATTATAATGCTAATCCAAAGTGAATGTATCACTTAACGTTAAATCAATTAAACTACAATCGTTCGTACAGATAATCAATTAACTTTTAATTCTGAATTGTTTTAAACAGACGCAAAATAAACTTACGATTTTATCATATATTATATTATTTCTATTGTTAAAATGCTACAACTTTCATGTATAGCTCAGAACATTATTTTTTAAATATTGTAAAACAAGACTATGCTGTCGGGACAGACTGGATGGACTAATAAAATATTTGCATATATTAGAATGTTTTAGTTATATTGTTTAGTAAATGTATACAAAAAGTAGAATAATTATAACTGATTAGTAAAATATTTAATTTGTTTTACTCTTTTGTATGCATTCATAACTGACAGTTGTAAGTTTAGTTTATGAAACCCTGGGGGTTTATTTTATTATTATTTCATGAAACCAAGTGGTTTACATTTGTTAAACAAAGTATAAGCATTCATTTTTACTGTAATATTGAAACATCAAAATTAATGTTACTTGATCTCATAGTGTGATAAAGACAAATTCAAGCAATAAGATAATTTAAAAATGTACAGTTGTTTTAATTGGTTTATGAAATGCTAAAATTGTATTGTTTCGGCATATTGTTAGTAATGTTTTTAACAAATTAGTTTATATATTTAACTTAACAGTTCAATTGCCGTATTTAATTACTTTAACAGTTATATTTATTTTGCTAAATGTCATTTCTTACTCAATTTTTAAATAATAATAAAAAAATCATTATTTCTATTACTGGATAAAGTAATTTGAATTGTGACATTAATAAAGTGTTAATAGTAAACTAGTTTAAATATAATTAATTATTGCGTGCGTTAACCTCATGTACAAAATATATTGTTTGTAACTCAAGTGTTATACTAAAAGTTACAACATAATATATTGAAGCTGGAATAATTTTGTTAATACTGAAGCCTAAATCTCTGTCTAGATTTTGGTTGAAGTCATCTCACGTTCACTGCGAAGTATCACTCCTCAGAATAGATATGCAGGAGCACGGAATGTACACAAAGAACATTCTCATGTTAGCGGCATCTACATTACATGTACAGAAGATGGGATTTACCCATAAGGGATTTAGATGCCAACCTCATTTACAGGTGAAAGATTAGTGAGGCGCTTCGTGGTTTGTAAATATGTAGGAAGAGAAAATACTAACTGATCATTCTCTCAGTAAGTGCAATCGGCTTGTTTACAACCTTACAAAACAATGAGCAACAACGAATTTCTTTAGTTATTTATTTACAGTTAAACTATTTTAATTTTTGCCAATAAATTAAATATAATAATATCACAAATATTTACAAGTAAGGATACTAATTGACCGAGCGTAAGCAAAGTCTCCGTTTTAACTCGATCGTTCGGCATTTCGTCTGTGTGTCTGTGTGTCTGTTTCACGATTACGGCCAAACGCCTTGACCGATTTTGATGATTTTTTGCATGAATGTTCCTTATTCCTAGACCGAGCCATGTATGTATACGGTTTTTTTTTTCCATTTTTCCTTTTTAACCCCTTAAATAAAATAAAAATGGCGGCCGGACCGTTTCTCTCAGTGTAAGCTTTTTTCCAAAGCCAGTTTGTGGCTTAACCGTAAGTTTAATTTAAAAACTAATACAATTTTGCTAACGGTAAGCTCACAAAACGGCTGTAATCTTCGAATTTGTTAAAAATCGTCCAAGTTTTTGTATTTCAACCATGTTTTTATACGTTTATTCTAAACCAATTCAAAAATGTTTCATAGCTTTTTTGTAGATAAAGGTTTAAAGTATTCATATATGCGAGTAAAAAAAATTGAAGTAAAATTAAGAAAGTTATTAGCTCAAGAAACAATCGCGTTCAGTAACGAAAGGAAAATGTTTAACTTTAGGCCTACATAAAAAGTAGTACAAACTATTGTAATTTTTTTCATAAATGTAAAAAAGTTTCATAATTTAGTTCTAAATAGAATTGTATAAAAATATTTATCAATTTCAAATTTCTTATTTTTAAAACACCAGTTTTTATGTTACTACTTCAAGACTGCTAGCAAAACTAGGCCTGTTTTGAATAGTAATTTATTTAGGAATATATCAGTTGCCCAAAAATGACATATTATTATAAGAAAGTGTAGAGGATAAATCAAAGAATTGAACTGTATACCTGTAAATTATCATTGTAAATTTCATAAAAGTATTTGACTTAGCTTTACTTGAACTACAAAATGAGATGAAACAAATGATACCTCGCGGCGATAAAGGACATACAAAAAATTACCGTAGGACACCGTGGGAAGTGTTGGTACATGGGTTGAGATCACTATCACGACGTTTTAAGGCTAAACACCCCGGCAGTAGTTCCAAATACTGCCGCCACGTAGCGCTTCAAAATTATGAAAATTCATTTTACTGATTACTCGCTTACCGTTTGAGTAAAAATTGGTTTGAAAACTGATTTGTACTTCTAATATGTATCTTTAAGTCGCTATGCTAACGATTTTTTTTATTTTTTATTTAATAAAAAAAATTACTTTGTAACTGCTAAAAGGAATTTTTTTTAAAGAAAAACAGGTAGTCATTTTGAAGATTTGATTTAGAAATGAATTAATAATTTTTCAGACTGAAGATCGAACCAGTGGTTCCGTCGGAATCGATTTTGCAAGGTTTATCTCTAGTATTTTTTTCGCGCGTATTCCCCCCTCCCAACCCGCGGGCCATCAAACAAATTCATCACGCCACGCACTCGCTCAGTGACGACTCGCACCGGGAAATGCTTCCGTTTCCCATATATTGTTGAAGAGCATTACATGTATTGTTTTTCCTGCTCGTCCCACTTGGTTGTTATAAAATATTAATTCAGCATACGTAACCACAATATTGGTATGTTTTGCATACTTTTACTATGATATGTTTCTTGTATATACAGGATATTTCGTAATGACTATGTAATATTTTAGGATATGATTCAGCACATAAGAATTAGAAAACACATCAATTGGACATGTTTTCGGAAACGCTTTGTTTTCTCCCAGGGCTATATGTACAATAAACAATATGTACATAAACGTTATTCCCGTATCAAACAACTGTATTTCGGGAGTCGTGGCGCGGCACCTCCTAGCGCTCATTTAAAAAACGATTTCATAATGATGTAATCATTTTATCACAAATCGGTGAATTGGTTAGTTTAGATCAATTCAATGGCTACAACTTTCCCGCTGAAAGTTTGTTTGTAACCCAAAAATAAAAAATTTCCTCGCTTAGTGACTTTTTCATGTCAGTCTGTGATAATTCTCAAATATTTTCAATTATTAAAATTCGAAATACCTGTTAAAATAAAAGTTTTTTATACTGTTAGAATCCGTACTTTATGTAGATTAAGAATATCCAAATTTTATTTTACTGAAGCCTTTCCATCGAGTTAAAACGGTGAGCGACTGCGCACGCACTACTCAAATATTACCAGCTAGCATTGTGACGTCAGAGTGAAACTGGCGGCACAGTGCCGAGATCAAAGAAACGGTTTAGCCCTTGTTATAGAGCCCTGGTTTTCTCCATAGCGGCCATTTTGTTTTTTCACTAAATAATTTGTATCTAGAGAACGGTTTGACCGATTGACTTAAAACTTGACATAAAGTTTACCTAGCAATGGTATATTTTAAGTAAAATAAGCGATTATATCCATTAATGCGTTTTAAAATGGTGACTGTTAAAAAATTGCAAACCTGAATTTCCCAAAAACCATACATTTTTATAAAAAGTTTCAAGTCATCTTTTTTGTAGTCCTTTTTATTCTGTATCGGCTCTTTAACATAACTATTATCCGTCATCCGATTGTTTTTACAGTAACACTATCCGATGATAAATCAAAAGGGCTATAAAAAAGATGTCTTGACATTTTTTTGTTAAAATGTACCGTTTTTGGGTAATTTGGGTTTGAAATTTTGAAACAGTCGCCATTTTAAAACGCATTATTTATTTTAAATAGATCATTGCTAGGTCAACTTCATGTCAAGTTTGAACTCAATCGGTCAATCCGTTCGGTAGATATGAATTATTTTGTAAAAAACACATACAGACAGTCAGACGACAAAGTACAGTAGACCAAGTTTTGTATTGTGAAATTTATTTGTCTCGATCCCAGGATTAATTCATTAATTTTAAACAGTTGTAGACACATTAAATTAAATACACAGATTAAAAACGTTTAACACACCTTATAATTAAATTAAACATAAGTTAGATGAAATTGGCTACATAAATATGTTTACATCAACAGAGGAGATACACTCTTTAACTATTGGTGAGCATTTGAATTACATTTCTTTATTTGTTCGTTTTCATCATTTCGCACAAAAACGTAAACGGATCATAAACGTCTTGGGCTGTGTGTTGTTTGAGAGCTGGGAGCTGCGAGCCGCGAGGATGGGTTTTATGTGCCTGTGAGGAGAGAGAGAGAGAGAGAGAGAGAAGGCGCTACGTCGCGTCGCGTCGGTGCGTGCGCGTGTCAGTTAGCTGTTCAACGAGTGACACAACGTTGGAACTAAAAATGCGTTTCTGACAAAACCGTTCAACCGATTTGTTTGAAATAAACTTTAAAATTATTCAAAAAAATTTGCCCTAAAACTGACTACCTGTTTTAGTCAAATTTTGACTTATTTTAAAAGTTATTAATTGTAAAAATTTATTAAGAAATTTTTTCGAAAATTAGAAAGCATAGCGCCTTTAACAACTTTATACTGATTACAAAACAGTTTTATTTTTTAAAATCGGATAAAAAATAAATGAGTAATCAGTAAAATTAATTTGGCCACGACAGTGCTGCTATCTATTGGGCTAAAAACACAACTTTTTTTGTACTGTTTAGCCTTAAGGGTCTGCTCCAGTAAACGAGAAAGCAACCGGAAATGCAAGCGCCTCTCACTATATCCCTATCTAAACAGTGCAATTTCATGCGCTGACATTGCCTCATTTCAAACCATTTTATAAGTCTATCTTTTGTAATTGAGTGTTGAAAAAAAACTGAATATTCTTTATAAAATTTCGGATCCGGCTTGCAAATTATTTTTTTATTGTGTTATGAAAAAAATTCAAACTTTGTACTCACAAAATGTCAATTACATAACAAATTTTAAAAAAATGTAAATTTCAAGACGGATGCGTATATTGACTGTGCTTAAAATGAGGCCTTGCAAACAATTTTAAGATAAAAAGTAAACGAAATAAATGGTTTGAAATTTAACATTGCTCTTATGGGATAAAAATCCATTTTATTTTTACTGGAGCAGACCCTTAACATCGTTTGTTTTCATTATTTCTAATATTGGAATATGATATGGAACTTAAGTTAACTTATGATACATTGTTAAGTTTGAGTTATTTAAGTATGTAAATATTTAATTGTATGTTGTCCCTCTATAACGCGATATTTTTAGCTATCTTACGCATTATTAACCTAAATAAAACACAATGCCTCTAAAAGAAAATCTTTAGCAGTTAAAGCTCAAGAAAAGAAATAAAAACGAGAACTATAAATCCCTGAATCGCGGGAATTGTAAATAATGTTTCACTGGCTAAACCTTGTGCTTACTTCCTTACTGGCACACTATTTTTAACCTAAGCTCAAAACCACATTTGTTATTTTAACGAGCGAGGTCTACTGTTCACAGAACTACTAGTATTTAGCAATTACATGCGTAATCTATTGAAACAACTAAGTAAAAATATGCTTTTATGAATTAAATTTGAGGCTGAAACATACTAAAATACCATAAGGTATAATATGTTTTCTTAAACATCAGTAGGTTAGATGTTAGTTATTTAAATAGTAATCTAATTAGAGTAACATATTTTCTAACTTCCGTTTCCTTAATGTAGCCCAGTGTTCACCAATAAAATTATATGAAGGTCTACTTAATATAACTCAGAAAACCGCGGTCCGGTTAGGAAGCATTATTTGCAGGCGGATAATCCAACGGATCTCAATAGTGTGTTTTCATGCCAAATGAAACAGTATTTGACAGAATGTAAAGACAAATAATGAGAATTAATTTAAGATCATCGCCCTAGACCCGAGGCTGTAATGATTGAGGCTGGTTGCTTCTGCTTAATCTTACCTCTACACATTCCTAGGTCGAGTACACGGATAGCTGACATTATAACTTAAATTATTGTTAGTTGATTTTTGATGGGCTTGTTTTATGTAAAAATGAAATAAATTTCGACGTTTTTCCATTCAAACTAAACCAGGTGAAATTAACACTTTTTTACGTTCTAATAGTTAGCCTTACTTTATCTGACATCAATGATACTGTCAAAACGGCGAAAAAAAGAATCCAACAACCTTGTATGCTAAAACTTGGAAATAACTCCTTAATAGATTTACTTCTTATATTTATCTAATTTATAAAACAACTAGGGGAGACCCCTGCGTGCTCCGCACGCCAACCCCCAATAGTACCTTCTAAAAACATATGTTATGTTTTATTTATAATAAAGGTGTAGTATTAATAATAACCTCAAAACTAAGATGGTAAATATTGTTAAATGTTCAAACCAAATTATTTCTTATATTTTATAACAGCAGTTAATAATGGTTAAAAGAACCAGCAAGGCTCAGGTTTACACTTTAAAACCCTAAACTAAAAGGTGGAAATACAAAAATAATTGCTTCAAATTTTGAAATCAGCTGTTAATGGAAATATTAAAGCAGCTATGTTATCTGTTATTTTATTCAATTGGTTGCTATGGTATTAAATGTAAATACATGAGTTGATTTATCATTCTAAACCTAACCTAAGATTTTTTACGACTAAATTTACAAATATATTTAAATAAAAAAAAGGTTTTTACCAAAATTAATTATAGCCTATGTTACTCAGGGATAGTGTAGCTTTTTATTAGTAAAACTATTTTTTCAATCGGTTCAGTAGAGCCAGAGATTACCCCCTACATACAAACAAACAAACAAACAAACTTTATCTCTTTATAATATTAGTATAGATGTATAAATTAAAATAAGTACATCATTAGTTGTGTTGCGATGTGCTCCAAGATACAAATCAGATAGTAGATTACTTTGATCTTTGATACAGTTGTAATTTTGTTGGCAAGTAAGCTAAAACTTAGACAGAAAAATGATTTACGAAATACATGAATGATAATGAAGCTAAACATTAATTATAATCATATCACATAAAAAATATAACCTGACAGATGAAACACATTCTCTTTTATTCTTTACATGAAAATAAAACTAATACCTTTCTAATAATAACAAATCTCAGGGTTAGGTCGAATGGTTGCTAGCCCGGTTTATAGGTACACTATAATTTACGTCTGTTTAACAATATTTACTTTGGTACTTTGGTCTTCCTACATAAGTCATTTGTTTTAATCTTTCTTTCTTTCATATAAAATAATACTGGTGAAGCATGGTATGTACTGACTTTTACCTAACTGAAGTAAAAACGTAATCATTATACAATTTCCAAGAAGAGAAAGAATTTTTTGGAAGAAAAATTCAGTTTTGTATATACTAACTAAACCTGGTAAGACAGATATTTTTTTGAAACTATTTTACTTAAAAAATAGCACCTAAGATTTAGATTTAGAATATGTTCTATTTAATAATTTTGTTTCTATAGTTTTTGTTTATCCAAAACGGACCAGGATCTGTAACTCTTAATGATTAATTTGATGAACAAATACTCAGCGGTTGTAATTTTTAACTTGTCTATATTCTTATACTTAAGTCAAAACCATATTTTTAAAAAATATTTAAAAAATAATAAATAAAAATAAGAATTCTTCTTCTTCAGCTTTAAATCAATAATTTGATTAAATTTATGACATCGCATATCGCAGCTATATTTTCCTTAAACAGTAATGTAAACTGTTTTTCATAAAGGCTATGCTATGTAATGTGTAGTATCAAGGCCAATATTATTTAGCTTTTTTTTAATAAGAGTCAGTATTATTAAGATTTTTATTTAAAATTTAAAAGTTTAATATTCTAGTTCTCATAGCAAATTTAAGTTTTGCACAGTCATTAAAGTTTGTTAAGTTTGACTGTTTAAGACAACCCTTGAAGCTATGACGACTAGCATCATTTTTTTATGTAATGGTAGTTTGTAAAGTTCTGTCTCCAAGAAGTGGATATTTGATAGGAAGTGAGTTAATTACAACATCAAAGTAAAGCGTTAAGACATAATACATTGCGTGAAAGATCTTTGGCCAAACTTGCTCTGAATAATAAATAGTTGGTTTTATGTCAAGTTGAAGTACGTTTGACTATTTCGTATAAAAAAGAACATTTTACTCAAAAACGGAAACATGGAAATTGGTATAATTGTTCTAAAGAAATTGTTTCACAAACTTTTCTCCCAAAACTGGGTATACATAACCACCTTATGAAGAAATCTGTTTTGTAAAGCCCTAAAGTTTAGTTAATCAAAATAAAAGAAAAAATAATAAACGCTTCATGATAATTAGCCTAATAGAAATTTAAAACAGCTGCCCAAACACTAAAGGGCTTTATTAATGTGCCACATTAGCCTACTTTAAAAATGATACTGAATTATTATTATGTTATATGCTGATAATTTAGCACTGCTATCGTCCACTGCCGCAGGACTTCAAACGATGATAAATAAGATGGGAAAATATAGCAATATGTGTATTTTCTGATTAAACCTAGATAAATCTTATTATATTTTACTATGTTAGTTTTTAGAAAAGGCGGACATTTGAGAACATAGGAAATCTCATAGAAATAGTGAATAGGTATATATATTTAGAAGCTATTTTCACACCAACGTTATCTGGATTTATCATTTAAATGAAAAAACACCGATAGTGAAACTTACAATGAACTAATGTTAGGCATAAATTAATTGTTGAGAGCATTAAAATATCTAAGTGTCAATTAAAACTAATATTGGAATTACGTAGTAATACACCAAATTACATGTTACTATTTCTAATTAGGTTTACAAAATTTGTTACTTTTACTTTACAAATGCATTTTAATTTATTTATTTATTTTGCTTGTATTTTTATGCCAGAATAAAGACTTTCTATATTTTAGCCAAAGTAATAATCAGAAACAAATTATACTGACATCGACATGTGCACGGCAGCTTTTTGGTGAAAGGTGTGATCATTTTATCACAAGAGTCTGATCCATGGTCGGAGTGGATGGGAAAGGTTATTGAAGTGGTTAAGTCAAATAGTATTATCGACTCTTAAACCAAGGATCACACATTGTATCGTAACATAGGCCTTGGGGAACGATGCTATTTTAATGATTGTTTTTAAAAATGGCAACAATTAGAAGGAAACAATTCATGGGCTGAAATTGATTTCAATTTAATACCACAAAGTGGCAAATATGAATACTACTTGTGTTCACTCTGTAATTTTGTAATTTGCAGGAGAAAGAATCGTTTCATTGCAGCCGAAAGTCCAATTCTAACGCAAATCCATATTTAAAAGGAAATATTGCCGGTGTCTCGCCAGATATATGAGAGAAACGTGGATGCATATATAGTCTTTTTTAATTGAATACACTTTTAAAAGGGCTGCTTATGCTAACAATTTATATTATTGGTAACAAATTATTTCTATGTCGAATTTTAAATTTCGTAGCTTTATTTTTTACTTTATACGTAAGCCTAGTTAATGTTAGTAGTGTTACTTAATGCTAGTTAATGTTAGTCCTTAGTTTTTGTGTGATTTATTTATAGTTATAACTTTTGTAATTTAAGTTAAACTTATTAGAATTCATGTAAGAATAATTGTTTTAAAGTATTATGTATTATTTGTATTAAACATTTGATTCTAATGCCAACCCGGCTTAGATACACCATTGCCTCAAAAAGTGCATTGGTGGTATGTATGTTGAGGAAAAATTTAAGTTGAAATAAAGTCACTATTTTTATTTAGTTTTCATAATTCAGAATTTATTCTATTCTATACATTTTGACTTGCAGACAAATTTTAATAAATTTAAAAAATTATAATTAAAATTTTTAATTTAATCTTCTTGTTACCAAGGTGAGTAAAACTGACACAATCGTAACACCATAAAACAACTTGCTACCACGTTTCCATACAAACGACAGTTTATTCGTTATCTTGTCACTTTAGAGTTGTTGATATATCATTTTAAAATAGTATTTCTTGAACTGACACGAAGGCACTGAAGTAAATGAAGGTGATTTAGAGGTTATCCCTAACTGGGACTGACGTACAAACACACATGTCTTGTCAAACATATGGAAAAGTCCCATTTTTCAGATTAATTGCTTCGCTAACTTTTAAGTGTGATATAGTAAAGTTATTTAAAACGATCGCATTTCATTATGAAATTTTTCTATAAAACACAAGCACAAATAAATTTATACACCAAAGTTTTAAAATTAAGTATTGTTTATTTAACCGTTTACAATGTACATTTGGCAGGCTAATTGAAAAGTCATGCTTATTCTAAGTAGGTTATCATTTTGCAATAAGCCCAGCAATTTATAAATTATGTATAACTTTTCTAGTCAGCGTGATATTATTTAGACTAATTGTAATTATTCCATACATATTTAGGCTACTTAGAAATGTACAGTTGTTCAAAGAGTCTGGTTTCCTCCAGGCTTATTGCAATAACAATTTAGTTTAAGGAATTATCATCATTAATATTAAACAAAAGTTGTGTAATTACTATTATCATTTGTATTAAAAAGTCGTTAAAATTGATATTAAATCAAATTAAAATTAATTTTAAAATTTTGAATATAGTTATTGTTGTTGTAAGTAATCTGTAGGTATCAACTCTAGCTTCATTTTCAATTATTTGCACAGGATTGTTTTCAATACGCTTGCATGGGATAATGCTCATGCATGAGACAATAAGTCTGGATGAAATCAGACTGTTTGAGCAGGCACTTGCTAATTTTCTAACTAGTTTAATATTGTATGAGCTCATTACAATAATCCTAAAAAAATATCAGGTTGATTAGAAAGTGCAAGATAATTTTCGAACTAGCGGGGTGGATTGCAAAGTGACGGCGCTTTTTGCTTAATTACTCCACGGATATCCATGTGTTCCCAGATTTATAAATCCACATGCTAAATATTTTTGTATTACTATTGTATTTGATATCTAGCTAAACATAGTTTACTTTGATATGCAGTATCATTTTAAGGACTTACACAAAAAATATTTGGAACAATTACACAAATAGTCTTAAGTTACCACACTTTAAATTTGTAGTGTGATTCTTGTGTAGGAAAATAAATTCAAACGTAACTTTTTAGTAAACTATTAATAAAATTAGTTTAGGTTTTATGATCTGTTAATATATATAGTATTTAAAGTGTATTATTGTTATTTAAGTTTGCTGAAGCCGTGGCGTTTAACCAGAAATAAGATTCATTGCAATAAACTCATTTTTAAATATTTTTTGCAAATATATTTTTTTTAGATCGTGAAAGTACATCTTAATTTAATAAATTACTTTAATAAAATAAATAATTCATTAAGGACATAAATCAAAAGTGTAATTAATTCATGACATTTATTAACATTTATCTCTCAATACAAATATATGTCTTTGTAAATACTATAATTGTTTTTATAAAGCTGAAGTACTTTTGACTATTTATTTATATTTTTTAATGGTAATCATTAAAAATCAATGTCGCTCTGAAAATGGCTTCCCGGATATTTAAAAATTGTGAAATAATATGTAGGAAGTTTATATCACAAATCATTATTATTTAGGAATATAAAACATGAAATTAGTTTGTATAAACAACTACAAACATTTAGCTCTTTTTGGATTGTATTGTATTGTTAAATGATTTGCAATATCGTGACTTCAATAAGGTTATTCTTTGTATTCATTTAACTGTCTTAATTCAATGATTCTCAACAGTTTGTTTCAAGGCTAGGCTAAACATGTACCACCTTTATGAGGTGCCAAACGGAACGGTTTCAATTAAATTCATCTAATGCTTCAATAATTTACATACTTCCAATACAAAGACTTCAAGGTACATCGTGCCTCAAACTATTTGACCTTGCGCAGTCATCGTCTTCTAAACAGTACAGTTTGTATTTTTTAAAAGTGCGGTTGATTTAGGATCTGATAATAA
This sequence comes from Philaenus spumarius, assembly GCA_018207615.1. Taxonomy (NCBI): domain Eukaryota; kingdom Metazoa; phylum Arthropoda; class Insecta; order Hemiptera; family Aphrophoridae; genus Philaenus; species Philaenus spumarius. Next base: position 89,266 of record JAGFPH010000354.1, read on the forward strand.
TGTACGTCTGTATGGAACCAGACGGCAGCATACGTAGTTTACTGCAAAATAAAATACTTCGAATTTTTTTATTTTCTGTGGAGAATATAATTTTATTTTACTCGTAAACAGAAAACTGTGAACATAGGTTACTAATACATTCTTCATTGTGTTGGAAAAGTTAAGCCTTAAAGACACAATAAAATACTATTTGAGGTAGAGGTAATTAAGTGACTAAATATTCAGAGTGGGCCTAAGGTAAATTTACTGTTTTTACTGATACTACTGATGAAGATAGGAGAGAGTATACATCAATATTTATAAAAATCTAAGGAAAAGACAGAAAGTTCAAACTCTAAAAGTTGGCTACCACAACATGGAGGGATTTAATTACATCAGTCAAGCCTTTGATTAAATTAGCCCTGGAGCCAAGGGCGTAAAAGTAGGCTTACAACAAAAGTTTATTGCTTATTGGAAAGCTTTTGGGTTGAATTATGTGTATTATTTCTCATTTCTTAGTTAGGTTTTTAGTTGTTAGGGTTGTTTTACTACAGCTACTATTTTGGAAACACTTTTGCCTAAGTACCCGTATCGTACTTTCAATACTTTTTAGGTGGTACAGATTATGTTTAAATATTGTTTATTTACTGATATACTTAATATGTCTGCTCTTCCTTCAATAATGACTTTCTCCGATATGTATTTTATTTCTGCAAAGGTTACTGTTAATGGGCAGATAGTTCAGTGTATTGAGTAAGTATACCTACTCAACAGTACATACTGAATAATCTATGTTTGCACATACATACATGCCAAATAATACAGAACTGACGGTGAATGAATGGTATGTTTATCTTATAACTTTTCAAACTATGTGCGTATAGTCTGAACAAAATAACACATTATATTATACAGTATTAGTAAAAAATATTAATAAATAAAATATTACCAACCTAAACGCGAGTACTGTGTATTACATTTCATTCATAAGAGTATAATAAAAAATTTCTACTTTTTTTTTAAGGAAGCATCTCCCGTACTTAAATAAAGTACGTCATTTAAAACTTTCCAAACGTAACTCATTTATTTGCAGGAGCAACTTTCATAGACCAAGAACTAAGTAAAGTATGTATTTCTCAATCCATTTTAATCCAGGGTCTCACTTCAGTGACGATTCGGGACGTCCAAAATAACCTCTCATCCTCTTCTGACAAAGACCGCCACGAGCTATAGTGGTGTCTCGCTCTTCTTTCCCTACTACTTCTCTGCATACTTCGGATCTTCGTCTGAATATTGCCGTAATTTTTGCAAATGCAGTAAGATTCACTCCTACCAGAACTGCTGCTCAGAAACCGTACTCTACGCAGAGGCAAACCTAAGCGCTGAATGTCTCTTTAACTGTGCCAGACGTATTATATACCTCTCCTTGGAAAGTTAATGTGGCCAGACTTCAGATTCTTACAGAAGGACAGACTAAACCGCAGTCATAAGCAGCTGACGCTTACAAGCCTAAACCCAATGGAGTAAGTCATTAAGGCGCTCAGTGCTGTGACGCTTTTTGTAGCCTGTCTGCTGTCTCTATAACTTGCTCCAAAAAGTTTAACCTGCTGTAGGCTATAATCCCCAGGTATATTATTTGGACGTGACCACTCTTCACCGACACAAAGGGGATCAAGAGATTAATTCTCTTCATAGTAACAAGCACAATTTTGGTCTTGTTGAAAGTAAATGGCATATTGACATCGTCCGCACACTCAACTAACAATGTCTCCCTAGGCGTATCCGCTGTTGTAAGAGACATTAAATAGATATGGATCAAGGATAGATCCTGTGTCGCTACTGTAGTGACTGTCACGCTAAACTTGCAAACCCATTGTGTGGTAAATCAATGACCTGTTCTTAAATTAGAACGTTGAAGGTATCACGCAACGTTCAAATCATATCTCTCCTATCTCACAGCAGAGTTAAACTCACTTCTCACACCGAGAGTGACTAATAGGACTACTGTGCGTGAAACATAGTTGTTGGTCTGACTTGGTGATTTAGCTCCCGCTGCTGCAATAGCTTCTCTAGCACCTTTCCTACTGTGTCAAGCCATTCTCAGAGGTTGGTAGGATGTCGGCGATTCTGGATCTCTCTTGCCTTTTCTAACCAGCAACAGGCTTTTGACCTTCCAGCGTTTGCTAAAACCCCTCTCTGAGAATCACAAATTATACATTCTAAGCAAAAGGTCAGGGTTGACACTTTCCAGACATCTCCGGGAATGCCATGTGGACCTGGAGCTTTTTTGAGTTTCAAGGATAAAAAACGGACCTCTGAATCTAATGAAGAATAAAGAGTCATCTCTTCAGGTTCAACAGTTCAGAGTGAGATGGGAAAATAATTCGTACAATATTCTCTACGGCCATGTCCATAACACCGGTGGATTTCATGGGCACTAGCTTTTGAGTTACAACTTTATAACCTAGTCTCCGATGGTCTTTGTCAATAATGGGCGGATCCAGCCGATTTTCAAGGAGGGGCTGTATCCTATCCCGGGGGGGGGGGGGTATAGAATAATTTTGTTGGAACACAGTGCTTGTAAACGTCTTTAAGACTATTTCATGCTTTTCCCAAAATCGGAATTTCATTGCAACAAATTGTAGTGAATAAATCATAAAATTGAACTGTATACTTGAAAATTTTAAATAGTCTTATTAAAACAACTAAACAAAAATCTGACAAACCTAAAGTATACAGTTTCAGCCAGACGGAAAAAGGTAACGGCTTAACGCGCCTAGGGCGTTGAAAATGTACATATTTCACGGAAATACCCGAATAGCCTCGGAACACTAAACCAGGTTTTCCTAATATCAAACAAAAATATAGAACTTGCACTTCAAATAGATTGCAAAATATGCTTTCTCATTGGTAAAAAAACGTCCAATTGTCATTGTTTACAGAAAACTTCATATCTAAGAAACTATAAATGTGACGAATGATTGGAAGATTGTGGTAGAAAGTTCAAATCTTGACGAAACCATTAAGCTTGATTCCAAATTTGACTCTATAATCTCAGGGCGTTCCCGTGTAAACTAAGGATTGTCAGAATTTGTTGTGGTAGTGTTCTGAACTAGGTGTCCTTATCTCCTTTTCAAAACAAGTCTGTTTAACGGTTATGAGCGTTTAAAAATAGTAACGAGTTTGAGTTATTTGATTGTTCTTTCTCGCGCGGCATCAGTTGATTTAGACTACAATATTACAACGATAGTTACAATGTTAATATACGTTTTGGAAGAAATTTGTAAATACCAAAATTAAAGTTTAAAACCTTTCCTTTCCAATGATTTTTGTTTTATTGAGATTAGTTTTGTTTTATTGAGATTGGTTAATATTTAGTTGGTGAAATATTCGATACAAGTTTGTTATGTGAGACTACTCAATAAACAAAACAAAAATATAATATAACCAAAAGGGAGGGGGGGGGGGGGTGCTGCAGATCGGCGTTCCGTCGCATTTACTGAGTTGTAGTCCTTTACCAACTACATTTTCTTATTCATTTTGTTTCTTTGTTGCACCACACAGTATTTAGAATCGAAGACTCATAAATTTAAAAATAATTTCACTGGTTAAACCTTCTACTTCAATACTGGCAAACTATTTTTAACCTAAGCTCAAAACCACATTTGTTATTTCAACGAGCAAGGTCTACTGTTAACAGAACTACTAGTATAATAAAACCAAACAGAAAGCAAGTTGAAGTATGAAGTGAAGTTGAAGCTGAAGTATATTATTAAAAGTCGCCAACAAATTATATAATAATAAATATATTTTTCTGGAACAAGATTATGTGTTAGACCACTACTTATTAACTTCTTTACTTTCCAGTTAATAAAGTAGGTTCTGCAGCGTAGAGGACATATACACTTGCCAGTAGATAGGCTCGTATCTATGCAACTGTGTTGAATGATCCAACTAGAGTAAACTGTACAAGGCCTATACAAAATCCAATTTAGTGTTCATAATAATTGTAATAAAAATGTTTTTGGTTGTGTGTGTTTTACAGCATCAGGCAAGTAAATAATAAATACTAACTATAATACTTTTTTTAAGTAAAAAAAGGATATAAAAACAAAACTTCAACGAAAAACTAATGATAAAGCTGATGTCTCCAATATTAAAAATAAAAACGTAGTTTTTTACTGTCAGGTTTATAATATAGTGTCTGATTGATATACATTTTTTTATGCAAATTTTGGAGCTTTAGGGTTGGAAATAAATACACAACAAGCAATAAATAAGTCAATGGATTGAAATTAAATAAGCTATTTCGTATTTACATGAATTTCCTGATACACTCTTTTTAATAGTAGGGTATAAGTAAAAACATATTATGATATTGCATGTGCAAGCTGAATCATAAATTCAGATTTAGAAGAAAGACCCAAATTAAATTTTGATTTACTCGTTGGATTACACCAACTCTGCAAACTAATATATCTACTAACATTTAGCCCGTTTCAGTATGAAGTTGTCATAGTAATGACTCAAGCATTTTTTACAACGTACATTTGGTG
>JAGFPH010000354.1:99033-128384 GCA_018207615.1 Philaenus spumarius
TTTTAGTCAACAAGCATATAATACTGTCACAATCATGGTACTGGTATATAGTACTTATGTTATCATAGTACTGGTATTTTTACCAAGAAATAATGATCCTTGTAAACTTCCACTAGTCCCAACCTTTCTGTCATACATTTATCATTAGAAACACAATCCTTCCTTCCAGACAAATAAGATTTGATCCAACTCAAAACCCTAAAATATGCTTTGAGGAGAAATCCTGTTTTTAAACTTTAAAAATAATAAGGATGGTTAGTACAATCATTTAGAGAAGACATATGAAGTTAATACAGCTTCTCCATGATTTATCGCATATATTAATATGTCGTCAAATACATGTAAGTGCTGTAGTCCAAAGCCCTGACTGTAATGGACTGAGAAGGCTATTCCTGATTTGGACAAGCGGTGATAAGATACTTTTAGGCCTAAAGACAAATAAACCAGAAGGTTCAGATCTTTTGCAGATGGGGTAGACCAAAGCACGTTTCGGAATTATGCTGTTTTCTAAAGATGTATTTCACAGTTTGACGCTAGAACCTACAACATTACTACCCAGTCTACGAAAGCTTTAACGACTTCTGAGCTCTATACCGTGGAAAACTCTCGGGTATTACTCAACAGCTGGAAATTATAAATGTATAGAAAGAGAGACTGAACACTGACATTATAATACTACAAATAGTTTATCAATATGTTTTAATACAAACCGATGTAGGCTACAATTAAACTTTTCAAAATATTCTTTAAACTTTTAAAATATAAGTTTTTATATTTTAAATTCAATTTCTGTAGTACAAAATTTAAAAAATTGATCCACTTAAGAAATACACCTTTAATTTTAATACAAAGTAAAACCAGTTTTTAAAGTTCCTTTCAATGAGAATCACAGGTTAAAACTTTTGTATTAGAATTGTGTAAAATTATACAGTTACTGGCACGACACTTACAAAAAAGAGTTTTCTATAGGATACTTAAATTTTTGAATAATTTTATCCTTGCAGAAAGTTATGTGAGATTTCACAAGTTTACTTTGAGCTGCAAACTTAGTTTAATTAAACTGAGACAAGAGGATCGGATAGTCGAGAAAACCTAAATCAGAAAATGCCTCAAGGGATATAACCAACTGGATCCCCTGCATGTCCAATTTAGTTTACATGCCTGAGGAATATTATCTGCAAAGTAACTGTGGAGATAGTCTAACTACAAGAACTTTGAATATAATTGCTTAAACTAAACTCTGTACAAAGTTTTATCGTAAACCGTATTTAATTTAAAATGAAGTTTCATGACTAGATTTACTAATATTTTTTGGTGGAAGACTAAATGCAAATTAGCCGACGATTATAATAAATAATGACAAGTCATCTTCATACAATTTTAAAGTAAAATTACGGATTCATTTAGTTAATTTAATTTTAATGTGTACTAAAAACTCCCTCAATTATTTCTATCCTAATTAACCTTTGATAATTACAATACTTTTTCGCAGAAAACACTAAACTTATTTTTGTTTATAATGCAAATTAATTGCTAACAAAACATATTTTAAGGCTTATAGTCTAGAATTAATTTAATTTGATATTCATCAAAAAGCGTTGAAATAAAAAAGTTAAAATACAAGCAAAAAATATACATCATTTATCAAATTAGCTCTGCAAGCAATTAACAAGTTAGTAAAATTCTTTTTAAATACGAGTTCCAAAAATATTCTATACTGAGCTAAAATGTACACTTTTAACAGATTGAAAATATGGATTGAAATTTGAAATATTGGAATGAGAATATTCTAAAAGAGTAGTTAATATGGTTGTAATAAAATACTCTTTTAATTGTTTTTCTACCCCCACCAGTTGTACAGATTTTACTGCAGTTTAATTGATTAATTTAACAAGTACATAGTGAACGATAGCTTTGTAAAATAGTTTGTTTTAGCTAACAAAACAAAACAATAATTTAATCTTAGATCTGGCCGAAGAATTCAACCACTTACAATCACCATGGTTAAAATAAACATCACTTAAAATATTAACATCGAAAACAAGAGTTTTTGAATCAATTTTATGCATTTAAAGCCTAAAATCAATTTGTAGATAGAAATGTCACAATAGGGTTAGTAGAGGAAAAAATTATAATCAGAGGAGAGGAAAATTGCCAAATATTTGTTAATTTATTGGTTTTAATAAGATATGTAAGGTTAAACTCTTATGTTTGCTAGTACAGCCTATTAATTAGTAGTAAGCAAACAAAACTGATATATTTGTCATTAAACTAAATACTTTAAGTATTTAAATTTTGAGATTAAAGTATATCTTAAGGTTATTTTAATAATAAGTTTTACTAAATAAAATTTACAAGAAAACCCAAACAATAGATTTAATGCATAAATTAAAGCAAATATTTACTTATTTGACATTGAGTGTGTACTACTACAAGGACACCTAGAACGATTACGCAATATGTTTGTAAAAAATAGTAGTTATTATTCTGTGCAGTAAATAATGTTTTATGTATTTTATTTAAATACCATTTCATAATTAGAAAACATTGAATTTAGATGATTTCACTAAACGCTTAAACATATATTGGGTTTTCAAACTTAAATAAACATATTATTTTAAACATAGCACAACTGGCAGATGTGAAATAAACAGATTTATCAGACTTTCAAAACATACACAAAGGAAACGTTCATATATTCTTATATTGAATCGAATGGAATTAAAGGAAGTAGAAAAAAGAGAATATTCTTGATACAAAGGGAGGCATCCTGGTTTATAGTAATAGAGTGAAGATATAGTTAACTAGTTTTTCTATATTGGTTGAATACAGATTGTTTACTTAATACCCTTTTTCTTCGATTAAACTGTGTTTTATTATTTTGAAGATTTTAAAAGGAATAAATAGACGACCAGAAACAACAAGTGTAAATATTCAATTATAGGGGAAATATTTAAAAATAGAATACCAACAATTTTGTAAAAAAACGAAAAAAATAAACAGTCATAAACCACAATAAATAGTACAATGATCTATTAATATTATTTTGAACAAAATTTAAAACATCTTAAGTTACAATGTTTATGTTAGCACTTAAAATAATGTTGAGTATGCAAACGACATAATCATAATTAATATAATTGAGTATACGTTTCAGTCAGTTTAGTGTAATTTTTTATTATAAATCGGTATTTTATTATTTCATGAAAGTGTATTTTCTTAATAGATCTCAGTTCTGTAACTGCAGTAATTGTTCCGATATTTGACGTAAAACGCAAAATTCGGTCTCAAAAAACCTGTTATCCTCTGTTATATCTCTGTTATTCATCAGCCACAGACAAAATAAAAAAACCATTGTAATTTTCATTAAAAAAGTAAACTTTAATGTCTCTTGTAATTTGTTTGTAAAGTTAGCGGTTTTTGAGATATTTGACATTAAAAACTATAAACGTCCGCCATTTTGAAAATGTTTAAAATAATGTTTTCATTTTTCGTACATTGATAAAAGGTTATGCAAATAGGTGTACAAAGTTTGAGCTCAATATCTTTTCTACTTCCAAAAATATTAAGTATTTTGTAAAAAATACATACAGGCAGATAGGCCGAAAACGGAATGAGATAGGACACATGTTATATTACATTTTTTGTTTCTTTTGACATGCTGAATAAAGTGATAAAGTTTGTTCATATGGTTGCAAGACACCCTGTATAGATAGATTGTGGAAAGTTACACAAACGCTGAGTATTGTGATATGCACTACGTGTATGGGGCTGCACTTGGATCTGCTAGTGAAGCCAGAAGATTGTATGCAGATTCTTTTCCCAGTCGTCAACTTAGTTCAGCTAAATTTACTTAGAGCACACAATAGATTAAGGGAGGTTTGTTTGTTTAAAGTCAGCATGAGGGACACGGGCCGGCCCGGGACAGTTCGTAGTGTAAAATTTAGAGGATCATGTACTGGATACGTTTGAAGACAATCCACGAACAAGCTTACGACCAGTTTCTCATCAAAATAACTTAAGTTGTACTACAGTGTTCTAAAATTCCTATAGACAGACAACAATACTCGAACCAACTGATTTGATTAATCAAGTGGCAAGGTACAGTTTAGACAACTCTTAAAAATACTTACCAATAGCAAAAATTTAATAAACATTTGTGCAAATTTGCTTTTATAACAGATGTTTTCATGAGTAAGTTCGAGGAAGGGTTAAGCAAAGAACTTGATTACTCATCCCAAAATATGGATGAGGTATGTTGATGACATTTTTGCCATCTTTGACCTCAATAAATCCAGTGTTATGATTTTGCGGATCGAATAAATAGCAAACACGATTCTATCGGATTTACTCATGAAATTGAAATGAACTACATCATACCTTTTTAGACATTTTATGTATTAGAAACGATAAACAGACAGAATTTGACATAATATATAGAAAACCATCAAATAATCATAGGTACATATTAAACGACTCTAATCACAGATTCAAGCACAAACTTGCCACCTTCAACATTATGATAAATAGAGTAATTCAGATCCCTTTAACCTCAAAATGTTTTCATAAAGAATTGCAAGTAATTAAAATCATAGCTCAGTTCAATGGGTTCAATCCTAAAGTTATTGATAATTTACTTATAAAACAGAAACTAAAAAATGTTAGAATAAATTCCACGACACTCCAATCGGAAGAAAAATTAAGTACGTTAGCTTACCTTTACTAAAGGCCTAAAAGCTTATTTTCTAAGAAATAATCCTAAGAAATCTTAGGATTGCTTACAAAAGTTAAAATACCATTAGACAATTATAGGCAATCCTAAGGATAAAATTCCGATGTTGGAAAAGTCTGGAAAATATGAAATAAAATGTGACACATGTGAAAGGATTTATCTAGGCCAGACAAAGAGAACAATTACAACGATATTTAAAGAACGTGAGAGTTTATAGCTCACATTAAATACGATAGGCCTGAAAAATCTGGATAGGCACATTCTGGAAACAAACCATAACTTGGAAATAGCCAATGCTAGGTTGAAGAAAGAAGTGTCTTCTAACACGTTATTGAATAGCTGGGAAAGCATTTCCATATTATAGGCTGACAATAATATGTTATTAAATGGAGACAAAGGGCCTATTCATAATTTTTCATTATTTTATTTGCTTAGTCCTCGGTAATAAACTTCCACATTTGATTATACGTAGTTTTTTTGGTAATAATTATCATTGTGTATTATTTTTAATTAAAATTATTGTTCTTTAGTTTGTTAGTCTTTTTGTTCTGTCAGGCCTATTAACTAATATGTTATTTCTGCTGATTCTATATTAAAATGTGCCAGTATGTGTATGTTAAAATTGTTTTCAAAATTTTATTTGTTCAAATCTCGTGTTTATTTAATGCGTTCAACCTTATATTTATATAGGCTATTTCCATTTTGTGCAATTAAATATATTTGTTCAAATTTATTTAATAGAAATGTGTTATTTTTTTTTATGGATCACATAATTTGTTAGTCTTTTTGTTCTGTTAAGCCTAGTATTTTAAATATTATTTCTGCTGATTGTATGTTAAAATTTGTCAGCTTGTTTATGTTAAAATTGGTTTAAAAGATGTTATTATTTCTTCAAATCTTATGTTTATTTACTACTAAAATGGGTCTAATTTAACTGGACTACTTATTGACTATGCCATCTTAGCAATGTTATAAAACAGTAGCGGCTGTATCAATGCAGTAATTTAGTTAAATTAACTAGCCTTGGAAAAATCATTTCATAAAGCTCAAAACTGGTACTGAATTTTAAATTATTAATTTAAATGAAATTTTAAAAGTCCCAGACTATCCGACATTTGCAAAATATTTTAATACAAGTCAAAGATAAAACAATAAGATTTTCACTAATATTAAATGATTAATAAATAAGTTGTACAAAAAACAAAAAAGGTTAACTTTAACAAAATATTACAAAAACAAAAAAATTGTTATAACTGGAATAACACATAAAACACCTATATCTACAGACATAAACAAATTACAGTTAATAACTTTACAAAACATTACCTTTGCATACAAAAATATAAAGCCAACTACATTAATACACAAATACATACGCACTTCATCACGCATAACAAAAACCGCAAATAAAAAAGGAGACAACAAAAACACATTTAAGGCTAGGCCTGTGTAGAAGATTGCCGAAAAAAAAATGAATGAACAAAAATAGATTACAGAATTCAAGCGAACATATTACTTAAAAATTATATCTAAAATATTACCTAACTAGTGAAGATGGCAAAATGTAAAAAAATGTATATCAAAAGATAAAATTGCATAATGACAACGGCGGGTATAATTTATACTATATCATAATTTCTAATAAGAAATCAACCTCTGCAGTTCAAGCAACCACTTTCTTAACTTTTTGTAGAAAACTCTTTTTGTTAAAACTGTATTTTAATATAATTTGGTAACTGATTAAATGTTCTGGGTGCGATGAACTCAACAGTTTTGGTGACAAAAGTAAAATTTGGTTTAGTAATCTTTAAATTTGACGAATTTCTAAGTTTTATCTTATAATCATTAACCATACTTGGAATATTACCGCTTCTTATATAAAACAGCTCCATTACCTTATAAATATACATATACTTTATTAGCAATATCCTGAGTTCCACAAAAAGAGGTTGGGAATGTTCAGTTTTTGATTTCCGCATTATAACAATTCTTTTTTGAATTATAAAGACCTTGTTTATTTTAATTTGGCAAGTACCGCCCCACAAAGCAATTCCGTTTTGTATTCTACTATGAAATAAAGCAAAATACACTTGTCGTAAAATATTTTGTTTACAAATATCCTTCAAGAAGAAAAATAATCGATTAATACTATTCAATCTACCCTTCAAGAGTAAAATACGAGTTTTCCAGTTTAACTTACTATCAACAAAAATACCTAGATATTTTACAGAACTACACTGCTTCACAACAACACATGCAGTATCACATGCTGGAAGACCTATACACTGTAGACATTTATACCTAATTGGACCTTCAAATTTCATTTCACCTCTTAATTTGAAATTAGCATAATTTTTTTTCAGGACTGAGCAACATTTTGTGTTTTGTAAACCACCAACGAAGTGCATAAATATCTGCCGTGATCGCCTCTCTTATTTCATTCCAACAGCTTCCTACAAAGGCAGGTGTCATCAGCTAAAGTCGACAGAGAACCTTTAAAACTACCCTTGCAAAGACCATTAATATAAATTATAAATAAAATTGCTCCTAAGACTGATCCTTGAGGAACACCAAATTCTACCATACCCATGCTAAAGAATTTACCATCAATTCTAACACACTGTTGAATATTGTAAATATAACTCCTGAACCAGTCTATCTAGTACAACCCCTCTTACACCAGCCTTATTCAACAAATCCAACAAAATATCGTTACGCTATCAAACGATTTACTAATAACTAAGAATAAACCGCTAACACATTTTCCATTATTTAAGCCATCTGCTATCTGAGATGCAAAATAGCATCTTCTGTATTGCGCCTCTTTCTAAAACCAAAATTAATTCTCACTAAACAAATTTATTTGAGCAATATATTCAAAAAGTCTGATTTTCATCAATTTCTCTTCGAAAAAGTAGGAGCAAGTGTACTAGGCCGGTAATTATTACAATATTCAGTGCTATATCTTTTGTGTAATGGTAAACTACCACATCCTTCAATTTACATGGTCAAATTCCCGACTGGAACGTTTATATTGCTTATGTTTGCAATATAAGTAAGAGGTATGCATGTCACTAATATGTTGTATTAGAAACAACATTTCAACATGACTGACCTTTTAAATTTGTCTTAGAAATTAGATTTTTGAATAAACTAATCTTACATTTCTACAGAACCATCTACAATTGAAGATCTCCCTATAACAACGTCGTATTTCACATTTGTCTGAATTCCAAGTTATTTGAGCTCAAGTTATAGCTTATTACAAACAAATACTACATATTACTACTAAATATAAAAAAAAGGTGAAATAAACAACAAAAAACACTCTTGGCATGCATTGCAGTATATAATATAACGGCGAGAGGAGAAGGGGAGAGATAGGCAATACGTTGGCAAGTAACTAAAGTGGTTTTTGTAGTCATGTTTCCTTAAGACAAGCCATTGCCGAGTGGGTAGCGTGGGATCTTCCTGATCAGAAGATACCGGGTTCGAATCTCGGCCAGACCAGGTAACTTTTCATAGCTGTGGTTTGAGGGTAGGAGGGCGGAAGAAAAGGAAACGGTGGTTGGCTCGCTTCCAAGCTGACGGGATATAACTGGTTACATAGTCTCCGGCTTGGTGTGGTTTGTATATTTTTACTAAGATATTTATGTAAATATATATATATTTATAAAAACAAAACACAACAAATAATTAATATACTTATAATAAGCTATGATATGAGATCAAAATAAATAACTTGGAATTCAGGAAAATGTGATATCCAACGTTTTTATAGGGAGGTCTTCAATTGGATTCTGGAAAACAAAATTAGGGAGAAAATGAATGGTTTGTGTGCGTGTGAACATTTTATAATGTGAAAATACATAAATAATACGTCAATATCTAACCTGTAATCAGCATCATATATGAACGCAATTTAGTGACAACAATTTTTGAAATCGCGACAAACAATCATTTCCATGATAAAACATAATGATTTTATTTTCGAGAGTTACTTAATTCTCAAAATGTTTAAGGTAACACTTAAAGTTTCAAAATATATGTACGACGAACTGCATTTTCCCTTTGAACTTGCACAATTTTTTTTTAACTCAAGTCGAATAGTTGGAACTTTTGTTATTTAATGTAACATTATAATTTAAACGTCTGTACACATTTTTAGCTGAACACATTTTCCGAGGCTTGGTCTATTGAGTGGATGATAGTCGTAGGCTATATTGTTTGTTACATAAGTTTAGCTTTTTTACAGGAAAGGTTGGGAATTTTATTGCAGTTGATATTTAATTAATAATAATGTTTTATTTAACACTCGACTAAAAGAGATATTTTTTTACAAATTCACACGACTACAAAATAGAATACATAAACTAATAATGAAGTTATATAAAACGATCTGGTAAACAAAGTATTTATTCGATGTAATTATCTGCAGGGAATTACCTCATATGACGTAAGCCGGGAAATTAAAAATGGATTTCATAAAAGTCATGCAAAGGTTAAACTGTAACATTTACTCGCTATTCGGACATATTACAATGCCAATGCGTCCTACATTCAATAGTCAATATTAATCATACAACCAACCCACTTATACCAGTTGGGATTAACGTTTACATAGTCTATAAAGGAACAAATACATATCAAATACTTTTAAAATACATGAAAATTTGATTGAAACAATATAAATCTGAACTTTGTGTATGTAGTAAATTATTGTAATTATACTTTTTCAAAGCTTATAATCAGTAATTAACTTAAGTCATGTATTCTAAAAACTCACTCAAAATGTTTTGTAGAATGGTTTGTGTATCAGGATAATCATAAAATATCATAGATGATCAGTTTTGCGTTTGACCACAATTTCGAAAAATAAGAATACTCCAGAACAGATTGAGTATAAATATATGTTTTCTTATTAATTTTTTCAAGTTGCAGTTTAATAACTTAAGTTATATCAAACTTTTCAGAAAGTAGTGTACAATACATTTGCATCTCTCTTTGGCCAGTTTTGACAACTTCAACTTTCAATGTTTCGAAAAACCATTGAATTATATTTGTTGTTAAAAATGCAATGCTTGATAATTTAATAAAAACCACAAACGATTTTAATGAAAATTGTTATTTTCGTTTCAATAAAATGCGATTAAATAAATACTGTTTTGTAATGTGATCGGCAAACATTATAATAGCTTATAAATTGATAAATTCAAAATAAAAGGTAAAATTGTAATATTTTATTTTAAAGTCTGGTGGCATTTGAAATACCCTTGTTTTTAACTTTGAGTTTACATTTAACCCTCTAACTGTAAGACCACTCAAATTGACGCGCATTAACAAATGTAAAGTACTAGTGAAGTGTAGGTTTGATAATGCCTGAATAGAAAAGGCGAAACGTACGTCACCAGGGGCCCGTTTCATAAAGGTTACAGGTCCTGTAACACAGGCAAAACTCCAGTATTACAGGTAAAAATTACAAGTAGGTGTTTCATAATGAATTTTCCCTGTAAAACAATTTACAGGTGATTTACCTGTATTACAAGTAAATAATACAGGACTTTATCATTGTTGTGTTTCATAAAGATCAACTTCCTGTATTACTGAACCTGTAAAATGTTGAATATTTTATCATTGTTTATACCATCTTAAAACTTTTACAAATATAGGTGAAATCTTGAAAAGTGACCTGTTGTAAGGTTAAGTGTTAAAATGGATGAGGAAAAGCCTTTAAAAGTAAAAGCTAGACGTAAAAGGGTTTGTTTCAACCAAAAGTTAGGAGTAAAAACATTTCCTTCCTTACACATGAATAATGCTTATCTTTTACTTGTGACCAAATCCTTCAATCTGGAAGTAAATGAATGAAACAGTTAGTTAACATGTATATTGATTGCAGTCGTATTAAGATTAACAGAGTATATTTTATTTATTACACACATTCTGTGAAAAAAACATCAAGATACGATAAATTACTTTATTTATAAATTATTATTATGCATTTTTTAGCATTGAAAACGTATATACTTTGAAAACAAAATTTTACAATACATTTTAAAAATGTACATAACTTTTGATATATATATATATATATTCGATTTTAAATATTAAAAAATATTTGGATTCACTATAAAATTCTCATTATTATATTCATAACCCAATAAATAATTAACATAAATGTAAAATAATACAAAATAAAAAAATATTGTTCACCATTTGTCGAATTAGAAATAGAGAAATAGTAATTTTTATAGGCCTAATCGGTAAAGTTATTAAAATTTGTTGTAACAATCTTATTTTTTTATATTATTATTATAGATATGTTTTCTGTTTGTGGTTCAAATTTAATTAAAATCGGTTAAATATTTTTCAAGTTAATCAATTTTTATCGAAGACATGAACATGAAGTTTTTTACCGAATAAAGATATTGGAAAGTGATTTTTATAGGCCTAATTGGTAAAGGTATTAAAATTTGTTGTAACAATCTGATTTTTTTATATTATTATTATAGATATGTTTTCTGTATGTGATTCAAATTTAATTAAAATCGGTTAAATATTTTTCAAGTTAATGAATTTTTACTGAATACACGAACAAACAAAAACAAACACAACCTTTTACTTCACTGATAATTCGGCGACTGACTAGATGCATCAGTTCTGAAGGATTTGCTTTACATATGAAGTAACAGATAAATTACAAAATACAGGAGCTGGTAATACAGGTGAAAGTTACAGGTGATTTTACAAGTGTATAATTATTTTTATGAAACGTATTTTTACAGGATTGTAAATTTTAATTTTAAAATCCTGTAATACAGGTACTGTATTACAGGTGTTTTATGAAACAGGCCCCTGGGAATAAAAAAGAAAAATAAAGGACTGAGAGCTGTAAGTACACAAAAAAGTAAAGAGAATTACTATATTTGGTGATTTTTAAAAATTTGCTTGCACACGCACCGAAATGGCTTGGAGTTGCAAAAAATTAAAATTTACAGTTCTAGGGTTAATTTCATGTAAATAATAAGTTTAGAGTTACGGCCTTATCGGCTGTTCCATAATATACTATAATAAAACATCTAAAGTAAGCTTAAATTATATAGGTAGAGTTATTTTAATTTGTAGTTCTGTGAATTATATTTTAGCTTAAACAAATATTATTATTATTCTTTGTGTTTTTGGGGTGCTGAGTCTGAGTTTCAACTTTGCCAGCTCGTACAAGTCATGCGTTATGAAAAAACGGAGAAAAATTTGTTTTAGCTTTTCTAATTAATCAGAAACTATAATCTTTTAGAGAAATATATGTATCTACTGCTCAATAATTAAGTATTGGGTGTGTTCAGAAATTTATTTATTCAACTAAAAATACGAATCTATTAATTAAATGTGGTTGCATGTTAACTAATAAGATTTTAAATAACAGATTTTTTTAAATAACTGTATTGTTAAAATAGAGCTTACTAGAGAAATGAGATTTCAACGCGCTGTACCGCTTACAGGTCTGACTAAAACACATAATAATTAATATTTAATTGATTTTATTTTTGGATAGAGACTTTAATGTTTCCGATTTATAAAAAAATATCGAAAAAATTGATCAAATTTTAACATTCAATTCAAGACATAATTTTTAGGAAATTTAATGTAATTTATTTTAGTATTGACTATTTTTTTAAAGTGAGGTTTTCAAGGTACAGTCATAAAACTTAAAAGGAGTTTTTTCGTAGTTGTTTTTAGAGTTTTCTGAGAACGCATAACTTTTACGATTTGGGAAAGTGTCGATTCGAATTCAGCATCCCCAAAGCCTAACAGGAAAAAATCATTTTAATTACCTCCTTATTACAAGTAAATAAATTAATTGGTATTTCTAATACTTATTTAGATCAATTGAAGTCACGTTGAATGTTTTTAAACAGGGTTTACTATTTAGCAAATATTTGAAATGATTAAGATTTAATCATTTGTCACTTACATTTTATATTATTTAGAGTTAAATGGGTTATAATAAGGATTTATCAATTTGTTCGCGAAAATTTCAATGAAATCAGTAAGTTGAGTCATTTGAATAGTAAACCAAATAAATGTACATTGTTCTTGTTAAAAATCTTTGGTTTATGTTGGGCCAATAAATACGAGGAATTTGGTTACCGCACTTAAGCTGAACAAGGTTCGAACCTGTCAACTGTGTTAAAGAACAAACTGGTTCAGAGCTAGAAATTAAAAAAAAAACTGCGCTATTGTTGCTCGCTGAACAATATAAGTTGTCGATAAGAAAGTATACATTGCAAGCTTTGGCCTTTCATAAAATTTATTTGCAATATTTAATATTAAACTTACCAACTTCGGGAGTAGAAGCAACATTTGTGCCAGAACACACTTTTATAAATTATTATTTATTCATTTAAATGTTTGTAATATGTTTTTATAACGCAGAAGTTTATAATGTTTATCTCATTTTTTACGCATGTATGGTTATTTGTGTTACATGCATTTCTTCATTTGTTTGTAACAATTTTGTGATTTGATTTTACATTTGTACCTAGCAAATATGTACTGGAAAATATGTGTGGTATAGCAAACACAGAACGGCAATAGCTATATTTGTAAATAAAGAAGAAATACAACTTCTCTATTGCAAAACAAATCAGGTAAAAGTTTCCCTTTTTCATTGAAAACAAGAACAGTCGTTCGGTTATATTCTGTTTGCATACAGTTTATTGTTTTCTTTCTAGTTTATTTTAGATAAATAAACTATTAGGTTACGATTTCCACAGCCTGATCAAAATAATACTAGTGGGTTTTAATGAGGTTTTGATGAAACTGACTTTTATCTTATCCTGTATTTAATTTGTATATATACAATGCACATTGTTAAACATACTAAAACGTACTTTAATAAATAAATAAATAAATATGTTACAAAACTTAAATAAAAGAAATAACTTGGCTTAAATGAAGTTATCGAAAGATTGAACGCCATAAGGTTGGTAGTAATTGTTGTAGTCCTTATATCCTGATCCGTAGACTCCTGATCCTTGTTGATACTGTTGGTAGTATGGCCTCTGATAATGCCACTCTACCCCACCTTGTGGATAGTAAACGACACTATTCCAACCTGCTGGGTATCCGCCATATCCACTCCACTGGGGTCTTGCTGACGTCAAGCAGAGCGAGAGGATCATTAAGCACAACACAATCTGGAAGTATTAATTATAGTTCAAACACAACGAATATATCATGTAAAATAACTATGTTAAAAAATCAGTAACGATTAGAAGATAGGGTACTTTTCAAAATAAAATAAGATAATATTAATTGAATTAATACATACATCAACAAATTTAAATTGATACATAAATGTAGGTTATGCAAATGGCGGGTGACTGGTAAAACAAGGTCAGCAGGAAGACTGGAAGAGGAATTTAAACAGATGAAATATTAAAAATTGATAATCATAGTTATACGAAGAAATGATCACAGTATAGTGAGACTGAGTATAAGATTATCACTAGGGAGGTAATAGTTTAAAGTGTTTGGAGAAATACAAGTAGTTAGTAGATTTATTGAAAATCCAACTTTAAGAATTTGAAACAGTACATCCAGATGTAAACTTTAGCAAAGATGAATTAAAAGCAAACATAACGGCCGGTTATGTTAAACATACGGTAATAGGTAATACTTCCTAAATGTGTTTCATTCTAAAATAAAACCAATAACAATAATAAAACCTATTGTTACCTATTGGAACAAACATTTTGGGATGAAACTGTATATTTGGTAGTGAAATATATTTTTATTTGAGATAGGTTTTTATATTAGTCTGTGAAAATGGTGGGCGAATGAACAGGACCAACTTAAAAATGGCA
Organism: Philaenus spumarius; assembly: GCA_018207615.1. Taxonomy (NCBI): domain Eukaryota; kingdom Metazoa; phylum Arthropoda; class Insecta; order Hemiptera; family Aphrophoridae; genus Philaenus; species Philaenus spumarius. The sequence continues at coordinate 113,629 of JAGFPH010000354.1, forward strand.
AGAATCCAGCATATTGGTTCACACAAAAGTGATAAGGCTGATGTGGTTGTGACACAATGAAGGAATGAAAGACACACGTACAATGAAGAGGGAACACAAGCAAGCAAGGGGAATTGCCATGGATGGTTGCCGGATATGCATGAATATTTGAAAGCAGTTGTTGTGGAAAGACGCATGACGCTCGACAGTGACAGAAATCAGAGGAGGCAAATCCTAAAAGAGGCCTACTTAGTGGGAGAGTGAACTCACTTAGGGCTGTAGCTCCAATGGCAGGTGTCACCATAAATAATTCAGGGAAAGGTTAACGATATGATAACAAACACAAAAATGTGACTAGTAATTATCCAGTCCCTGTGCTTTCTTACGATTGGCGCATTTTTGAGTCGTGATTAATCTAGTATAAATACACATCATTCTGTAACTAAATATTTGCAAAACAGTTTATATTGTTGTTAACGTCACACCACAGAAAAATTTGTATATTCTACTTTGTTATGTTTTATTTTCTGTAAGTATCTGTGGCACTTAGGGTATGGCACGGTGCGACTCTTATTTTCATGGTTATCAGGTACGAACCTATTTGATGGTGTTCCGTTTCTGTTGGACTACTTCCAGCTTTTAAAGAAAACTGAATATTATTTAGTAAAATAACCATCCAAAAAATGACTCGAATCAAGTACATCGAAATATGTATCTAAACTCATTCAGTATTTCCTTTTAAAGACATACAAAAAAAAATGATTATATTAGGCTGTACGACATCTTTAGATAGCCAACTAGGCTAACCACAGATCTCAGGCTCAGGCTTTACTTAAACATTTAAAGCATGTAAACATTGAAGTAAAGACAGTGCTAAGTGCTTCGTAGAAAGGAAATGGATTGGGATTTGCTCAGGTTTCTTTAGAGAGCTGCTTTATTACCCTCCCGCAAAGTGATGTATTGAACGATGGAAGCGCTAAGAACGTAGAGGTCACGAACTAATACTCTGCGTAGGAAAAGTAGGTAGTTACGCAAAATGCAAGATATTTAATTAAGAACTTTATTATTAATGTGTAGATTTTAAACAGAAAACTGCATATAGATTATAGTAAATTTGTATATCTTTAGGGACAACTCAATTATATAATATTGATTAATATACTCGAAATTGTTTTTGTGTAACTATGATAATTATAATATAATTGCTTTATGAATTTAATATCTGTTTAAATTGCCTATACATATTATGAAACCACATACAATACTTTTATTATTCAATATCATATTTGTTATGTAACCAATAGAGTAACATTAGGCACTTTTAATATGTGTGTTTACTAAGATAAATAATTAATCCTAACTACCTAATTAATTTAGTATACTATCACCTAATAATTAGTTTAATATTTTTAACCTATAATGAAATTTGCAATTCTCTATACTATTCCGGTAATTTACTTTTATATTGGATATAGACTTTTGTATTAATAAAAACAGGTAATTGCTTTATGTTGTTGAGTGTTAAGTTTTCTATAACATTTCGTAATAAAGTTAAATTAAATAATTTTATTTCTACTCCCTTCGTCATTACATATTCATGAACTAATTACTTTTATGTATACTGCATAAGAGATAAAATCGAGGATATAAAACTGTAATCATGTCATCATAAAATTAGTAGAACAATAATTAACAAAATTATAGTTATCAAAGTTATTATAGTTATAGTTTGTATATTAAAGGACAGTTGGCTATAATTTGTACCACTAATGTATATTAAAAGGTTATCATGTTTTACCTAAATAGACTTATTTATTGAGTTCTACCCGGTAAAATTTACATGGTAAAGCACATTTTTATTAGATTTAAACATATTTCTAAAATTTTAATTGTCTCAAAGAAATTGAAAAAAAATTATTGTCTCTTTTTATTCATGGTTGAAGATATTAAGTAAATCGGTTTAAAAAAAATATAACGATATGGCGTTTCAGTCTTTGTTCGTATGAATTACATGTAGTTGTTTATTCAAAGCTTAATCTTAAAATTTCGACTAAATTTACCTACTAAAAATGTACTGTATGGAGTTGTTAAATAATTACACATAAATCACACAGATAAGACAAATAACATACCTTATGTGATCTTACATCAACAAGTAAAACAATGGTTTCATGATGATGATGTTTATTCTTTACATTCTGACAAGTGAAAACAATAATTAGAACTACTTTAACTGGTAAACTAAAAATACGTTAAATTAATAAAACAAAGCTATAGATAATAATTCCTAGCAATATTATTTAATACGGATGTTTTATTCATAGTGAACAATATTTTAACTATGGTTTATTGGAAAATAAGGTTAGGTTTAGTTCACCATATCCTCTTTGCCCTATTATATTGTGCATATATGACATTTCGGTTAATTTAAGTTTAACCTATGATTGGATTGGTGAAAATTGTAAAAAAAAGAGGAAATGTAGCTTTTACAATTTTTTTTAGAATGCGATTTTTATATACAAATGTACAGCTATAAATGTTGTTAATGTTGTTGTAAATGAGAATATTTTCTCTAGGCTGTATTTTCCTCCAATATAATATGGTTAAAAATATCGATTGTAATATTAAATTTGCGAAAAATTGTGAAATAATAATACCAATAAATACCATGGATTTATTTGATGGTTCGTAATCTAGAAATAACATGACAGCTTGAATAACCATCAAACTTGGAGCTTTAAAAGCAGAGTAAATTAATATAATCTTTACATTCGTAACGTTGAGAGTTCAGCTGTAATGGAAAACGTTGATTAAAAAAATTGTTTTAGTTTGATTAAAATTCAATAATATTTACTAAACGAAATAGGAAATGAATGTGGGATACATAATTTAATCAATTTGTTATCCTTACAACTAATTTTGTAGTACAACTAATTATATTGACAAAGAAATATGTTTGATTTGTATTAATACAAATATTTTATTATTATGGATTATAAATAATGTTTTATTATGGTCTACGTTTTATTAGACTTAAAAGTTCCTTTTTGTTTACAAATCCCGTCTAGTTGATATTAGAAGTTCTAGCAATTTAGGAAGAAAATGATATTTATATTAACTTGAAATCAATGGATTTTATGTTTAATATTTTTTTCATGCACCGTTAGTACATTTTGCTTTAGTTTAAATTATTTACTGAGGCCGACCAAAACCTGTTAAAACAGCTAATTTTGGATGTATAAAAGGTTATTTGTTCACTTTAATAATATTTCTAGAGTGGTTTAGGCCAATGTTAACCATTTTGGTTGGAAAGAGCTTTTTGAGAATTTATCTCTAATTTTCTCACTACAAACGCAATAAACGGTACCAGAAACTGGCCACATACTTTCTCACAAACATTATAACTCGTTCACTGCTAAGGACACACATGTGAGCTTGTCACTGAATACGAGAAGCGGACGACGCACAGTGCATTTATGCCAACCCCCGTATTGGGAGAATTTTCAATACACAGTGCATTGCCTGCTTCATACATACTAGATTTAAATCCCGGTATAGGTTTATAGTATGGGTTTTCACTTGTAATGTAGTTAATTTAATATTTGCTAGGGAAATGTATCAGTGTAATTTATATACAAAACTAAAAAGGCTGTCAGTTGGAAATGCGGAAGGAGTGTAAATGTAACTCTAACTTGTAGCTGAACTCTGGTAAGCTTTTAAATGTCTCTTTATCTCTTTAAACTTAAATGGCTTCCATGGAAAAAATGGGTTGTGTTTCTTGTGGTTAGTGATTTCATACAGAATACTTAAATGATACTACCCAAATACAAAAGAAAGTATATTTACTGTTACGTGCACTTCCCAAGCACGACTTTACCCGTCTATTAAGGTAGATTTGCATTAAACCGAAAATAACCTAGCGATAAAACAGACTTGCTCGAAACAAAAACTTATTACGCGTCACGTAATACATTTTAAATGAAGTAACCGATGGCGGAAATTATAATTAAGATTTATTTAAATGTTCTTTGTTACACCCGTGCTTGTCCAAGCAAACTATCACGTGTGTACCTACTATGCTTGAGTAGGCAAAAGAATATCGGTGTTTCCTGCGCCATGACTAGGTATCTGTGAAAAGGGAACCTTGAGCTACTTGAATACTCGATCATAGTCAGCCAAGTCCTGGATAATCAAAATGATCACGATAAAACGAAATACGCAGCATGTAATGTCCTTCAAGAAGGTGATTCACAAAAGCTCTTATACAATTTAGTAGCTCATTCTGTTTGCAAAAATAAAGAAGCTGCATATAAAAATAGGACAGTTTCCTAGTATAGCCCTCATAAATCTCATGTAATTTAATCTAGATAAAATATTATGTCTAGTAACGTTCAATAAAATATAGGCTACCTTAAATCATCTCGCTTACAATATTGTAGCCTAGTCAAATAAGATTGCATTAAAACTCGTAGGATTTTATCTTTTAAAGGAACTACGCTAACTACCGCTCAGAACCGTTTGTTGTTTGGAACAGGTGATTATACGAGTAGTATACCATTAGCAAAACCTGTTGGACAAATATCAACGACCTAAGAAAGACCACCCTTATCTTTCAGCATCATCTTATATTGCCAAGAGTACGATACGTCTTCGTTTCAACTAGTATTGGACACTTTGATAGATCAAATGATAATTCTCTATTTGCGGTAAAAATCTAAGTAGGAAAAACAGTAATAGTAAATAATATTATTTTAAATTTATTTTTTTGACTGTACAAAGTTATTACAAATAACATTAAGACCTACCAAACTTCTACTTACCGCAACATAAGAATACGCATTATTTTTGTATAATATTTTTTATCAAAAAGAAATTCATTTGTTGTTGAATGTGAATTGATATAGCTTTTGCACCAAAAATACTTTTATTTGTAAAACCTCTATTAAAAACCCGTTATTCCCGCTATCAAATATTTACTACATGTATTGGCGTTAATGTTTACTGGTAAGTTTACTTGACATATGTATTTAATGACCACAGCAAAGTCATTAAATATGAAAACAAAAGTATACGTTACACTAAACTCAAATAAATACCTTAAAGTATAAAATCTTCAAATGAGACCAGAACATGGTTTTATTACGAAAGGTAATTTTTATAAAATTAAATACAAGTAGCTTCAAAATCAATTTCTGTGAATCAAAACATCAAAAACTTTTCCGAAATTTCCATCCTGGTGTTATTATCTTCAGTTCTCCATCTGTCAACATAACTACAGTTCTGTTTAGTTACGTCTATGGCAGGCCTAGTGTTATTTGTAATATATTTTTTTGTATACAGAGAAATTCTATATTGATACCAAGTTATAAGCAACAGCTTTCCTTCAGAATAAATAAAACTGAACTTGTTTCTCAAAAAGAAAGGATAATGTAGGTAGGGTAAGGACAATTGGTTTTCGGGGAAATTTGTGGGGAAGGCAATCAGTGCTACTTGCAGTACGCTGTTCCAAGAAGACTTCCATCTTGTTGTAATGTGTATTCAGAGAGGGTATTGAACCAAAGACAACTTTTATTTCATATATGGGGAAATATTATTACAATTAAAAAAATACACCTGGTTCGCAATTTTAATATTACAGAAAAACAAAAAAATTTGATGAAACTGTTTTTTTTCACAATATTTTTTTTTGTGTATTTAGAGTAGCTATTTGTTGTTATTGTGTGTTCAAAAAAAAAATATTTATTTCATATTATTGGGTATTATTTTTCCTTTTATTTGTCAAAAATACGTAAGAAAGGAAGATTTGAATAAAGTAAGTTAAGTAAATTACAAAAATATTGTAAAAAGTATATAAAGTAGTGCCTAATAACCAATAAACCTAAAACCATAAATAATATTTTAGTTGAAAATGGCTAGTATAAATATTATTGTTGATAAAACAAAAACCTGAACACAGATCTAATACGTTTATTACTAAAACACTTTTCGATCTTTAGCGGTTTACGAACTACCATCTACAAAATATAACTAATACATTTTATAAAACAACTAAATTATAAGACTTTTTATTGATGAATACATACACTTAAAAGAAACTATAAACTATTGCAGTTCAAGCTATTTCAGTCTATCATAATGCGATAGGACTGACTACATAATGATATGAGTTGAAGTGTTGGAGACACAATGATATAATAATATTTTAAGACATTATTATAATATTAATATCAAATTTAAACAAATTTAACTGATGTAATATTAAAGTTAGCTTGATTTTTCTGTAATAATTGAACAGTAATTGTTATTTAAAATAAAATTAATTTTCAGCTTATTTAAAATATTTATACTGTGCATAATGAATTAAACTAAAACGTCAGACATAGGCCTAGTTGTTTCAAATAACAAATGATTACAAAGTGGCCAAATATCTTTTCAGTATTTATTTTATACGTATAGACAGATCCAATATTTATTGCTAAGTTTCACATAAATTTTAAAATTATTTACAATATGGGAATTTTTTGTATATGTTTAAAAGCTTTAAATTTATTTTAAATTAGTTATCTTCTGGCTCATTACTATAACTGCACATCTTAAAAAATATAAATATGCTGATAATAATATTATATATATGTAAACAGTATAAATAAAAATCATAATAGCAAAGAATTATTAGTCCGGTTAAAATAATCAAACAAATAAATATAAATCCTTAATGTAAATATTTCAAGTTAAACATCTTTTATAATAAAAAAACATGCAAGATTTGCCTGCGGATAAATTCCACCACATTCACACTTTTAAACCACCGTTGCCCCAAGTTGTCATTAATTAAAATTATGCAAATTTTGGTTTTAAAATGTACTTACGAGAAGTTTGCGATACATGTCAATGTCTCGACTGGATAGCTCAAAACACTGATGGTTTGTGCAAGTAATACTTATATAGAAGAAGAAGAAGAATTAGCCGGTCAAACAACTCGGAGTCGGGTCAGGTCTCAAGCGGGTTGATGTTGATCTAACAATCTACCGTTACTTGTACTCAACGCGTTTATTGCATTATTCAACTCGTGTACTGCCCACACTACAGTAGTTGCATTCGGTGGTCAATAGTTCATTTTATGAGGTTTTGCTCCGGTCCCAAACTATGTTATCAACTCTGTTTACAGGTTTTTCATTTTGTCAGACAACTAACACGTTAAAACGTTATGAAACAAAATAATTAGTTACCAGCCTATTAGACGTTTTGACGAGATTATTTAAAAGTAATATAATTATAAAATTAATTTACTGGGCCTAAAATTGTATTAATTATTAGTGAGGAAATTTAGTAAATTTTTAAACCTGTATGTATTTGCTATTTTATTATTTCCATCTTAGTATAATGTATAAAAAGATCTATATTTTGAAAAAGTGTTTTCTGCTTTTTACCGGGTGTCTTAAAAGTCTCACACCCTATTATTTTTTATATTAATCGAAATAGACAGATTTGCTTTGGGGATTGTTAACATGACCAAAAATTGAGTTGTTTTGTGTATCGTAAATTTCAAACCCTCCCCCAAAATGGGGTATTTTGGGGGTAGGTGGAACATTTTAAATGAGAATTAACAATGAGGGTTTAAAATTTACGATACACCAAAAAAATAAATTTTTGGTCATGTTAACAATCTCCAAAGCAATCTTTCTATTTACATTAGTAAAAAAATAATAGGAGAGGGGGGACTTTTAACACACCTGGTATAAAGGAAGGTATACAATACAGATGAATATTCTTTACCAACAAACTTTCTTAACTGTAATATTGTTTAAACACCAAATATTAAAAGCAGTCAATATGTATTTACTTTAAATATAGAAACCAACCTTCCCGGGAGTTTGTGACGAATACATTGGAAGGTTAACATGATGTAAATTAAGTTGAATTTTGACGAAAGTAAACAATACAATTACAAAGATGCGATCGCATTTGAAAGTAACACTTCGGCGCTAGGTCTTAGAACCCACTGTGCAATGCATTTCCCAAATCTGCAAAACAGAGTCGGTTGTGTAATATTTTTGTAATTGTTTGTAATATATTTAAACAATAAGCGTATATTGCATTAAGTAATATAAAAACGTTCATAACTAAATAACTAGTTATTATTATATAATGTTAAGAATTGTTTTGCTTAACATTTTTTGTATGACAGTTAGACTAATGACGAAGTGGGAAGAGCATATTATGACACGTCATGAAAACAGAACTCCAGTAACTAGGTTCGAAACCATGCAAGTGCATTGTTAGAGGTTCCAACTGCATTTAACCACTGTGCCACTCAGGTTTCCCTCCCGATTATTCTTACATAGTATAGCAGTAATTTTCAATTCGAGAAAGTTGTTAAATAAGTCTCTTCCTAGTAGACTATTCCGTACCGCAATCTTTAACTCAGCCAGGATCAAATAAATATTTTGTACCTACAATTAATGGACTTATATAACTTAGAAGTTTGAAATAAATTATTAGTGGAGACATATTTGTAAAAATGTTTGTAACTATTTAAATATGAAACTTGTTTTAATGTATTAATGTAGGCCAAGGTACATTGAATTATCACAAAAACTATTTATATTAAATTGTTTTTTAAACATAAATACAATATAATATAACAATCGCCCTGCTACTAGTGAAATTTTGTAACTGCGCTCAAAATTTATCGAATAAAATAAAGTTACTTTTGCTATTTCGTAGAATGTGCTGATAACTGACGACAGAAATCAGCCCTTAACTTTAACGAGCACTTTAGAGACATGACATTTAAAACTGCCAACCTTTTATTTTATGGTAAGCCTTTATTCTTTCTTTTATAGCGTGTATAAGAATAAATCTGATAAAAAATGTTTTGTGTTTATTTGTATTGAGTTGGTTCTAGCCATTTTGGTAGTATGAAAAGTACAATTATAATTTATTACAGAACGCAAGAGCAAAATCTGTAACTCTAGCCAATTATTTATGATTGTGTATAAATTTCACAGAAAGGATTCCAGTAATACAAAGTTCTAACTAATTTCTACTTAGTTTTTAATAAAATCAATAGTTGTTACAATGTTTACTTACTGATGACATGTCGCTAAACTGTACAAGCTGTAAACTAATTGGAAAAAGTAGATAATAAGCAAATACCTAGAAATAGAGTGAGGCATATTCTACACTTAAAGAAATCATCACACTCTTTTTGTATATATGACTATACTTATTGTATTTGTATTCTTAAAATACAAATGAATTATTTTGTTTAATGGGTACGTTTAGTTTGTCCGTATATGACAATTGTTTGTAAAATAAGTTTTTTTTTTAGTAAACACACAAAACAAAAACAAATTTTTATTTGAGAATATTGTATGCCATTTATCTAAGAGAAAAACTTTTAACATCTTTCAAATTAAATATAAAAAAGCAACGTACAGTAATAAACTTTATGCTTTGGAAATCGAACAAAAATTAACAGCTGATAAGTGAAGGTTCAGAATATTCCTGCTTACAGACCTTGGCAATGGCCTGAGAGGCGAAACCGGTTGTAATTCTATCCGAAGGCATAATGCCGCTTACGCCACGTCATTCAGTAATTCTTCATAGATTTTATGGGTTGCCGTGTTTGTAGTCATATTCTGGTGAGGTTTCTTTTTTTAATAATTTGGAATATTAATTGGTTCTGAATTGCTTGCATTGTTTCGTTACAATTTGTTTCGTTTCTTAAGAAAATGAAAACTTAATCATTTCCATTCTTATCAGAGCCTTTGATCTAGAATGTTGGCATACTTAATTAACTAACTGGCCATTCTCAGACTTTACACAAAATTGAATTTTAAATCTCCAGTGAAAAAACAAGAATTCGAAACAGTTTCCCGAACCAGTTGTCATTGTTTTATTTTGTTTGCAATCTAATAAAATATGAACATTTAATATAAAACAGTTCATAAAACTTTATAAGTAATATTTCTGGAAAAGTCATTGACATTGCAGTTTACTGTATAATAATATGTATATGCCTTCCAAAATCTTGGAAATATAGGAGGAACATACAGGATGCTACATTGAAAAAACTTCTTGCACAAATAAAAAAGAAATGATAAAAACCTAATAAATTATTTGGTTTTAGTGACTGACTTGTCTGACAAGTTTGATTCAAACTTGACGTATTTAAAACAAATTTAGTTGCAAGCGTTTCTTTAGATTTTAAAATGTTGATAACAAATAGTTATTAAAAGATAATTACATTTTTATTTAAATTAGATCTTTGATCCTATTCATCTTAACATAAGACATAAGCAAAACCAATTTATAGAAATACTGATGTTAACTAAAGTATATGTTTTATTTGATACAATAACTAGATCAAAATACAAAACTTTAAATTATAATGTCATCTTGAAAACAATATATTAAAATATAAATTCATAAACTATTGCTTTTAATGTGTGTATTTTTAGAGGGAAATATGAGTAAAGTGTAATTGAAGTTATGCCAGACAGTTTAAGCTATTTACTCCATCTTGGAGGTAAATTTCAGTACGTTTTTTAGAAGTAGTCGTAGATTCATAGCACTGTTCTTCTGAATCTACTATATTATGCAGAAAATGTATTATGTTCATTTCTTGATTTAATGAAAAATATTTTCTATATAGAATTTGTAAAAATGTATTAAGTTTTTGAAGTTAGTAAGTTTTTTCAAATACATATAAATTGTGCAAGATTTTCTCTCCAAATGTATAATTGATGTTATTTTTATTATTGTTGTAATTGTTTTTCATCATAGTTATCTCTAAACAGAATATTACTATTCTGTGAAATAGTAGGCCTACTTCTGTAATAGTAATATTATACGATATAGATCCTACAACGTTTGAGTAAGTTTTATTAAAAATAATAGAAGTGGAATAATGTGGAAGCAAACTGTGTGGCATTGAAAAAAATCGTTCTTAATGTTATTATATTTGTGTTCTTTCAGTTATTAATTACTAATTATAGTTTGGAAATTTATTGAGTTAATAAACCAAAAGCAAATAACTCTAAAGTGCTTTTAAAGCGGGAAACGAGGATTTATCAAAGTAAGATCAGCCTTGAGCTTTTGTACTTTGAAGAGGTGAAGTGAGTAATTACTCTACAAAACTGCTGAATTAAGGGTTTACTGGTGTGGAACGACGACTAATTGGGTACAGCTTTAGTTAGGTTAAAAGACACTTTATTCATAATTATTTTAAAGTACAAGTCCAATGGAATAAGAAAAACTATTACTAAAATATTACAACAGTAAGTACTTTATTACTTACTTATTAGAACAAACGGTAAATCATTTAAATTAAAAATACTTCATTTGTACTTTGATGAGTTTGAATTGAAAACGTTTTCTGTATAGTTGCAAATTTCTCAAGACATATGTATAATTTGAATTGGTGTTTTTATCCCATTTGCACTTAACAAATGATTTTTAACTTTCAATTATGTTTTAAAATTCAAGTTATATTATACAAGTTATTTTATTACAATGAAAAGCCAAGAAATACTTCGAAGAGAACACATTAGGGCAAAATATTTCAGCACCTGTTATATCAAACATTTATCTAGAAAAAACAAAACAAAAATACTTTTCATTTTCACTATTAATGCAAGCAACCAAAATTGTGTACCATTATATACCGTATATAGATCTGGTAAAATACTTCTATTAACGTCTTCATGTGTTTATGTATAAACCGAGAAAACTTGTTTTAAAAAACTAATGTAGAATATGTATAAATCATTTTATCAATTTTTGTTGAAAATCGCTTTTAAAATGTTTCACCAAGTTGCTGCTAATATTAAACTAAAAATGTAATAATCTGGATATTTTAAAGTAATGTATTGTAATTACTTTTGTTGTAGAATAAAGTAAAACTAAAATAACAGTGTATTTTTTTATTTAGGGCTGATTATAGATGTTTACTTTTTAAGAGTGTTTGTGTGGAAACAGATTTCGCGACAATGAGTTATCATTTAAATTAAATACTTGTTGTCTTTATACGTGAAACTATTATAATCATAATATTTGTTTAAGGAATACAAAATAATAAAATTTATTTGTAATTAGTAAAATGTATTACAACGTACAACCTCACGTCACCTGTCACATACTCTTTCTTGACTTTTAGGCCAACGCTGGTTTTCTGTTGTAAAATAAATTACATTCACCTACTGGAAATAAAATTTGTTTTATTCTAATAAAATTTCTTTACAACTTCCAGAATTTAAAAGATCACTAGCTCAGATAAAACAACTCTTTGTTTCCTACCTTTTGTTAAATCTCAGAGATGTTAGAACACTGAAACCGGCTTAGTAACTTATTTGTGCTTTCAAGAACATTTTCATATATTCACTACTAATTGTATAAAACACAGGACATAATAATGGATTATCACTAGTACAGGTAATTTAAAACTCAAGTGATTTTTGTTCTGTAAATAAATAATAATTTTTATTTACCAAAATGCAAAAATAAAATATAACTTTCAAATAAAATGATAATAATTTTCTTTGGGTATATTTCCCTTCAAACAATAATTTTTACACTTGATTTAACACATTTATTATACAAACAGGCAGAACGTTCTAATTTATATTTAATTTACCTTTCTGCTTATTCAAAATATGATTTGATTTAATTTTTAATTTAATTTTAATTTTTAATGACTCTACTTTATTTCTATGAATTTAATTTTAAAATAATTTTCAAGAGATTAATTAATATTATCCTATCTAACCCAGTATATGAAATAATTTTTTTAATTTAACTTCAGGCAATTTTTGGGGACAAAATAACGTAACATACGCTTTTCACAGACCTTATGTTTGCTCCTGTATCTACTATGCTGGTGACGTTTCAGTTTATTGTTTCGGTCTCAGATTCCAGATACTTTCCACAAACAGCCTCCCTGGTGATCTTAGTCTGCTTGCAGTCGTCTTGAAGTCGTATGCGGGTTAGTAGGTTCGATTCCTGGTTGAAGTCCGGTTTCCATCGGGTCGTTCGTCTCGCTATACCTTCAGAAGTCCAGATTCATGTATAATGTGATCGCCAGTTCGTCTCCTGAAGTCCAGATGACATCTATTTACTATGTCATTGATGCTCTCCTGAAGATCCGCTTTTTTATAATTTGCAAATTTAAGTTTTACGCAGATACAATTCAGTAAAGTCAGTAATCGTGTTACTAGATTACTCTGTAGAAATCATGAAGTACAGATGCGTGGAAACTGCACCTCGATAATCGTAAGAAGTCCGCGTTCAATGCGTCATTGGCTTTTATATGGCTTCTCCTACCCCTTTTACCGTTGATTTTGGTGGTGTTTACAACTTTCTTAAAACTGCACTTATTCGAAGTTTTTTGGTACTGTTTTGTAGTATCAATTATTCTAGGAATTTTTATGTAATTTTCATCCTTTTTTATACACAACTTTCCTCGCAATCTCGTTTTTTCACAATTTCACCGGTTGCCTCCTATGAGCGCCCTGTCCTACGAGCGCCATGTCCATCTAGCGCCCACTCTCGGGTTGACGAGGGTCAGAGAGGGGTTGACAGGTCTAGGAGCTTTCCAACGAGCGCCGCATTTCTGTGTCACCCCCTTCGACCACCTGTACTTGTTAGTATTTACTGATCGATGAATTGACACGATCAGTGACATCGAAAAACATTCCTTAAATATGACCCATATGCTTGTATTTAAAACCTTTCTTATAGATAATCGCAACGATATATAGTTTATAATATTACAGTAACGTTATTTCAATAGCCGTTGTCGGATTTGTAAAACTAGAACTAAAAAAATTATAAAAATATAACAAATTATTTCCAAAAATATTCTTAAACAAAATACCTCCCAAATCTTTTATTTGGTATTTTACCAGGTGCTATTTACTGAATCACTGCTTTTAGTAAGTTGTAGATACCTAAATATGAAATACCTCAATTCTGTCCTAAATTAAACGGTAATTTTTGTAAGAAGTGCCAAAAAAAAAGCACGTGTATAAACAATTTAATATGCCAGTAATAGGTCATGTCCCTCAAAAGGGTCGCCGGAATACTACCCCCCGGAAAACTACCCCTCAAGCAGGTTCTTACGTCATTTTGACGTCAGAGATCAGGGGGGACAGTTTTCCAGTCACGCACACTCAAATTTCGATATAATTAGAATAAAAAAAACTAGAGGACTAACCTAAACTGTTTAGTCACAGTATGTTGCCGATAACAGTATAATTGTAGGAACCTGCTTGGGGGGGGTAGTATTCCAGTCGCGGACACGGCTCCCATATTGGTTAGTTGGCAGATTTCGTGACGTCACGTTTCACCTGGGGGGTAGTATTCCGCACCCCCCTCAAAAGCGGATTTAATATTTCTAAATATAACTTGAATAGTTTAAAAAAAATGTCAACTTTAATACCTCTTAAATATTCTATTAGTGGAAGAAAAGTGCGAAAAGGTTCATTGTTAGCGCCAGCCAGGATTGCGTGCCCACTTATAATCAAAGGCACCTCTAAATCAAGGTGGGCCTGTCACGAATCATCGCACATGGTATACGCATGCTTATATTACGTTTAATTTAGGGTTTTATAACATTTGTAGCTGATTTGAGGGGATTCATATTTAGGTCCGAAGTATATACTACAAGAAGTACAGGTGGTCGAAGGGAGTGACACAGAAATGCGGCGCTCGTTGGAAAGCTCCTAGACCTGTCAACCCTTCTCTGACCCTCGTCAACCCGAGAGTGGGCGCTA
>JAGFPH010000354.1:131540-143885 GCA_018207615.1 Philaenus spumarius
ATCTCTTTATCAACTTTAAAACTTTCATTTATATTTAACTCTTTATATTAAGGTGCGAAAATTGTCAACCTTTCAATTTAATTAAATTTAAAATTTTATTTATTTTTTCTTATAAAACTTTCTTCCTTTAATAAACTGTTTACATTTGATTTACTTTAAAACTCTTTTTTCAATACTCTAACTTTATGCAAACTTTGCACTTTTCTCTAAAATCTTTAACTATCAAAATTATGACTTTTGTCAAGTAACCTTTCTTTCTTGAAATTACTTGCCATTTTCAAAAATACCAAAATTTCTTTTTGAAATTTAAGTTAATTGGAAAATTTTCCTTAACTTCTAACGCTTATTACGTAATTAATTTTACTATTCACGATTCAGGAATAGATGACCAATACACACGTTTTTTTGCGTAATGCATTAAACAAATAAAATCCCGAATTCGTAAATTCCTAGATCCCGGTTATTCCTACAGAAACCAGTAATTCAGGTTAATTTAATTTTCAGTATTTTTCTTGTCGTAGGTCAAAAGTCGTGTTTCGTTAGATAACGACTCTCTCGCCAGGACTTGCTGTTTCGTGGCCTACATACGGTTACTACCCATGGCAGTTTTTCGAACTTTTTTACAAAACTCAAAATTCCGAATTGCAACAGGTTTTTTCCCGTTGCAGTATACTAATAATCAAAATACGAGATTGTAATTCAATAATTTTAAATATGCACTAATCTAAACAAACAAGTATAGCTAAAAATGAATATAAATAATATATTGTATTAAATTTTCTACCCAAAATAGCCAATAATTAATAATCAAGAAAAAGTTATACTGCATGTAAAAGCATAGCAAGTATTACTACTCTAAATAACCTTATTTTTATAACATAATAATAATTTAAACAAATTAGAGTAGAGTTGAGAGGGTTTACCAAATAAGTAGTATTTTAAGCAATAATAAAATTTTGGTCATAATGGGTCTGTTGAATAAAAACCAAGCAAATGCTTTTAACGTTCAGTCTTAGCTCTAGCTTTCGCTATTAAGTCAAAGCTTTTAGTCTTAGCACTTGTTTAAAGTGAGGTGAATACCTCTAGCTAAATCTAGTTATCAAAAGCTGGATAATGATAGCCAAAACTTAAAAACTGTCGAATGTTGTTTGAAACAATTTAAAACCACTATTGCAGTTTGAGGATTTACGTTATTAGAACTCATTAAATAGGCTAGTATAAAATGGATAGCTCTGCCGGCTAGAAAAAAATACCACAAAATACGATAGTTTATATACAAATTTGTTTTTTTAATTGTTAAAATCGAATAAAATTATATTGAACAATTGAACGAATCGTAATTGCCAGTAATTTAGTTTTTAGCACTATTACAGTTTATACATGTTGTTTTAGTAATTATTTTAATTGTTTTATAAACTCGTTTTGAGAATGGAAAGTGTAAGCAGCACTCCTGTAATTATGGATAGTTTTTTTTAGAACTTTATTAACATTTTTAATTGTTCCAATATTTATTATATTTTTTGTTTTATTAAATAATTTTAGAAAATGGATTGGATCAACAGTATCATATATAATGTGTCCTTGCATGTATATGTTATTTACGTACAATAAATTGTTCAATAATTTGATGAACATATTCATGTGTTAACTTGTCTTTTAAATCCTTTGCTAAAATAAACTGGTTATGACATGCACTTGTCATAGCAGAACTCTTATTATGTATTTTAGCTTGCTGTGGTAACTTACAACTCCCTTTAACTTACAATAATTCAAATCTTGGTTGAAGATAATCAGTAGCAATTAAAGTTAAACAATTAGTATTTAATAAAACCTCTAAAGCAGAAGGTAAATAATATATTTCTTTTAATATTTAATAAAGAACAAATCCTACCTCGTCACATTTTTATGTGTCTAAGAGATTCATTTAAGTCAGAACATATCACGTTTATTACTTAAATAGTTTATTTTACACCGAGTACTAAAATAAATGAAATACAATTTCTCAATAAAATACATATAGTGTTAATTTAATAATTGCGTGTTAGTATTTTTATTGAATATGTGTTCAATTAAATATACCTTGATTTAACATAAATTAGTCAAAATAACATTCAATATAAATAAAATATATTATCATATTTATTTATTTATATTCGTAAAACGACGTTCGTTTGTTCGGGAAGTGCATGGACTTTAAGTCACCAGGTGGGCATACTAAAATATATACAAGCTTGCACTTGATAATGTTAGCTTTAGCTACATTTTATTCACTTTATTTTAAGTTTTAGCTAGGAAAACGAGCCAACGGTTAAAATTATTAGACAAAGCTTTTAGTACTAGAAATGGCCTATTTTTATTCACAAGATTTTGAGTAATGACTTAAAATGTTAAATTACAGCTTTTGCTTATTTTTTATTCAATAGACCACATAGAAAAATAAAGAAGATAGACCCCTGCGAGTCTTTGCAGGGGTTAAAGATGGCACTGTTTTGCTTCCCATGCTAGTTAAACATAACTACACAAACACGTAGACAGTTACAAGTGTAATGAAAGTAGAATCACGACTATAGTCATAATGAATATGAATTATCATACTCAAGGAAGAATATACTACATCTAGGTTATTAACTTAAACCGTGTATTAACTCGTATAAAGATGTCATGTCACCATGACTACAGTAATGTGTACAAGAAAATAATTTATTTTATAATATTCTATTTGAAACACTCTTATAACACACAGCAGAGAGTAAAAATTCAAACATTTTAGCAAATTTGACTTTTATTTAACTTCGAATTTCGTTAGTTCTGCTAATTCATAAATACTCCATTTCTTACAGTCTTGTGTTTTTATTGCATATCCATTAAGGGGTGCAATTTTAGAAGTAAGTGAGAAAATATTGTTTATACAAAACATGTTTTTCGTTGACTTTTTAATGGAATACTTGTTAACGTAATCTATTGTGGTGCCATTATTGGTCTTGATTTAACAACCGGTAAATATGTTTATGACTTCTCTATGGTCTCTATGGAGAAAAGAGCCAACCGCTATTCCATTCCACTAAAATGTTTAATTAGTTGCTGAATGTCTGCAAACCATTTGACAAAACATTTTTTCTTTCAATTGAAAATATCGTCTAATTTACAAAATGCAGTGATTTATATAATCTAATAAATGTCGTTGCTTATATTAATCGTTTAGTTACGTTTGAACAAATTCAGTTATAGTTTTACTAAAATTCTACATTTTCTACCATATTTGATTTATGTGTTACAAGCTGTAGTTTGCTATTATTAGTCAATTCCAAATAATGTGACTCTGAAATATATTATTTCTCAAAGGTGTTTTTTTTTTTTGTGGCAAAGCCATATCTCCCTTAATTCTTTATCAAAATTAATGATTCAAACACCATGCTATTGACAAAAATTAGACAGATAGCTTAAAATTAATGTTTTCGTTAAAAAAGTATCAAAAAAACTTTCCTGTGAGAGTTTATAAGATTCCTAATGAAAGGCGACATCTATTAACAATCTGTTTAACTAGCGTGACAGCTGTTAGTTAGATTGTTTACATTCTATATGCAAGTGTAATCTATCACGCAAATCAATCAAAGAGTTAATTTACTGTGAAGATGACATCCTAAATGTGTAAAAGCTTATATAGCATACTTTGTATGTATTAGTACATAATTTGTTTATAGTTACTAAAACAAGGATAATTACTTTCAAAGAAGTAATTAACCTAAATATTAGTACGTTAAGCAAACCATTTTGTCTTTGTAGTTTGAAGAGGTTAAGAGATATGTTCTTCAAAGCTGCAGGAATTTAGTCCCGTGTATGACGGTTAAAATAAGATATAATATCAGACCAAATACTTTAGAAAAAGAAAGATTTTCATAAAATTTTAAATTAGGCTGGCCTTACATTCTAATTCAAAAGTGACCTCATCCTTATGTGGGCTTATTGTTTTTTTTAGGGGTGAAAGCAACCCATTGTTGCAAAACTGTAAGTTTAATTGTTTAATAGAATTAAATGTGACAAATAAAGATTGTGTTTTGTCCTACATGATTTAAGACGTAACGTTTCAACCCTTACAAAGCACTATTTATATGAAACTGAAAATCAATTCATTGTTTATAATTTAATTCATTATTTATTGCAACTTTTCAACCTAAAAAATAACCCGTTTTGACAAATGTGAAAACTATTTATGTAAGTTTTATTAGCTTATAGGTGTATACGTGTAGAACAAACATTATTCTAAAATCTGGAAATAATTCTTTATGTGATATAAGCTTTTAACCCTTAAAAATCAATCCTTATGAAAAATTATAATTTTAAAAATGCATTTTCCAATAGCTTTAAATGTTTTGTTGGTGCAAGGGTGTGTGTGTGTGTAAGTGTGTAGTATACTAGAATATACTATTAAATAATAATAATACGGGCTATGTGTTCATGGTGGTCATCATTGCCCCAAATTTACATGTTCAGAAAAAATGCGATTGGTTATTCATAATTTAGAAGTTATACAATCGTTCGAAAAACCAGTTTGAAGGGAATTACTAGGCACACGAGGGATGTTATTATGAACTTCCCTGAATTATTCGTTTAATATAGGTATGTTTGAGTTTAAAGGGCTCGGGGAAGCTGGTTCTAGCACTCAAACTCAAACATCAAACGGTCATAACTCATTTGAATTTTAACCTAGAGATATAAAAATGAAACAAGAATTTTAAGTCAAAATAAAGTTAAATTTTGTACTGTTGCATTTTTTACGTATCTTCTTTTGTTTTCGAATTGTTTTGAAAGAAAGACAACTGGTTTAAAAATGTAAAAAGTATTTTTTGTATTTCAATCAAACTTTTTTCCAATTGAAAGCATTCTAAACCGGTCAAATTTTTGAAACATATTGTTTGTACTTATAAACAAAGTCAATTATAAATGGATTTTGATCATTTTCAATTCTTGCGATAAAGCCGTTGGTTTAATTGCCGACTATAAAAGCGAGCAACCCATTTTAGTTTCACCATTACTCCCTTAGTTTTTATGCTAGAAACTTTCCCTGAAAATTTTTTCGTGTTCCCGCTATTGAACGTTGAATGTTTCTACTTCAGTTTTTGACGGACAAGAAGTCGACTTCAACCAGTTATAACTCTGTTCGAATTACTCGTACCAGAAGTTCTAAAACAATCTTCTTGTGTTATTATAAGATTTATTTCTGTTTATAACTATTTATTTTATCAAACGTTTTAGTTTTATTCGTTAGAAATCGTTCAAAAACATGAACTTTTTTGATGATAAATAAACATATTCAATAATACAAAACTGAAAACGTATTGACTTATCGAAACAACTTTACAGGAAGCCATTTGCTTCGTATTCATTCCTTTATAGATTCATGTAGTTATTTGCAATATAATAATTTTCACCCCTGAGAAGGGGTGACATCCACCCCCAGGATTAAAGCCCGCATCGGAACTAGGTCACTTTTGTTCCTCGGAATTTCACGTCAATAGGTATTTCCCGAAAGAACTTTGAGCGGAAAACCGTTGTTCACTCTACTACTTAGGTTTTACTAATGTTAAAAAACAACTAATTATGGGTTGCAATGGTTTGTACAATGTCGCTTCTGAAATGTAAATAACTAAATTCATCATCTTTACGAATAGTTTTGATTGCTAAATTCAATCTTTCTACGAGATTGCACCTAATTGTATAAACCATTCGTAGTAACCATTTTTGTACTATTAATACTATTAATTTATAGTTAAGTATTTGTTGAACTATTTGTAAATCTCTTTCTCCCGACGCGGATATACTCGCTACTACTAGTAGGCTGCATTTGTACCCAACCTACTACCTCCAACTAAATTCTCACACATTGCGGTATTCCTAATTTACTCAGTACCATTAGCTATCAACAAAACTAAAGAGAACAGATTATGTTGTCATTGAATACTGCTTGAATATATATGTACTTTGTTATAGCTTAAATTTTGTATTTTATGCCAGTTAGATTTAATAAAAATGGGGAAGTAGCTATGCAACCTGTACATGAGGTTCCAACTGTTTGCCTTTAGAACCTCTAATTATTTCTTTAATTTCAATTTACCATCCATGATACAAAAATCCCACACACCTAGTAGTAATCATGAGGCACATAACTCTGGATGATTTTATTTTTGAAGAAATCCTTGAAGAAGTGTAAATTAATGTTTACATTAATAACGGGAGGATTGTAAATTATAATAACACAAATGACATCACTACTTTAACATGAATGGTTATTACTTGTTAGTAAACTATTTGACTATAGCTATACAGTAGAATTGTTATTACAAGTTTGCCAACTTTATTAAAATAAAAATAAAAGTTCTCTACGAAATATGCACGAACATGGTTAAAACAATCGTGCTTCCATAACTTTCTCAATTTTATAAATGTTTAACTTTCTATTCTGAAATTCATATTGTATTCAGACGTTTGCGTGCTTTGTAAAATAGAGTAGGATTATATTTTTTAAATTTTTAGTTTTTTTAAATCATCATAAAGTAATTAATGATGCATTGTAATTTTGTATTATTTCTTAAATTTTTGTATGTGGAACAACACTTTGGCGAGCGTTCAAAACGCATTTGGACGATTTTTCCAACTAAATACAAACCTGAAGTTTTACAATAAAGAAACGTGTACGCCTGAAATTATGTATCTATTAAGTTGTGCAACTGTAAGAAAAGTAATAAAGTATCAAACATCTTATTAATACATTGTTACGTGTATAACTTCTCCCATAACAAAGACAACTTGTAATAAATAAAAATAAGTATATCGTAATAAAGAATGGAACATAAATAACTAGTATTTATTGTGTAACAGCAGTTATGGATATATTAAAACAACTTCTGAAAAAGTACTTAACAAATATAATATATTACTTTATTAATAAATAAATACTAATAGAGAGGTCAATGATGTTAAAGCATCTCGTATGTATAATTAATTCGTTAGATAATGTATGCACCTTTTGTATAAACATATCACAAAAAAAAGACAATTTTGTATAAAAGACAATTTCATTATGTAAGCTCCTGGATTGGAAAATGATAACAATGGTAACCTATACCTATGTATTTAATTGTTATAAAAGACAAGCCAAGATTATACAGATAAATATTTATTTAATATAGATACCATAGCCTTTATTTTATGTCTAACATTAATATACATATTTTAGTACTGTTTTAACCTAATACACATAACAGCCATTAAAGATTTATAGTTAGTTAATATTTCTTGGAATATTATTAGGAATTCATCATGAAAAATTGATAGGTATCGCAGTTTCAAGATACGATAGAGATTGAGTGTAATCTATTTCCTCTGGTTTGGATTAATGGTCAGTTTTGAAGAGGCACGAAATAGTATTTGGATTATATTACTTTTTAAAGGAATACTTAAGACGCTTGAGATATATTTAATCCGACATCATAAATGGAATTATAGCAGTGTATGTTTTCATGGAAAGTTGTGGGATCAAACTCAAGTAGTAAGCTAACGATACATTTTATGAGCACAAATATGTTTCCTTATATAAAAGAATCATTCACTCTCCTGTTTAGATAGTTTTATTTCCGTAGTGGCTAACAATTCGTGTTTCCTTCTTTTGCCGAGGCTACATTACATGAATCTTAATTATTGCTCCTTACATTTGAAACACCTCTATTCTCTGTACACAGTAGTACAGAATGAGTCTTCCTCAATGTCGTAGGATTAAAACATTTGAATCATTTCATAACAAGTTGTATTCCTACTTAATTCCTTAACATCATTTAGATTGCATCAAAAATAAAGAAATAAAATAATTATAAGAATAAATATTTAAATAATGAAACAAACAGACAAGGACTGTTCTATTTAAAAGCAGAATAGATAGATTTAGTTTATAAAATGTGTGTTATAAAGAAATACGATAATGCCTGTGCAAACTCGTGATAAACGAAGTGGACGTGATTATAAAACATACATAAATTTATGTAAATATATTTGAAATGTTTGTAGTTGTTATCATTTAAAATGGATTTGTATACATTTCGATATTTTGCTGCTAACCTAAAAAAAGAAGAAATATTGATGTGTTTTAAATGATTGTTGCAATATTTACCACACTCTTGTCTTTTACGTCAAAGTAGTACACATTGTTCGTCAAAACAGAAGTAGTAAAGCATTGATATAAAAAAAAACAAATAAATATTTTCTTAAAGCAATACATTTCTAACGGACAATTTCAGTGATGTGTTTTTTAACCTAACTTCTCCATACATTTAAAGAAATGTTTTTTTTAGAAAATTATTGCTCCTTACATTTGAAACGCCTCTATTCTCTGTACACAGTAGCACAGAATAAGCCTTCCTCAAGGTCGTGGGATTCTGAAGGCATATGCTCGTAGTCAATGACGTCGCTGGCGAAACTATGATTGGTACGACTCAATAAATTTTGTAGAAGTTTCTAAAAATTGTTTGATTTAATAAAAAATTTCCCAATAATTCATCAATGTATAATATTAATAAATCAATCTTATAAAAGAAAGAGTTTTAAATGCATTAAATGCCCCCTAAAAAGGACATGTTAAATTTAAAGGAGATCGAAGTTATGAGGAGAAAAAATATCGGGGAAAAATAGCCCGATTGGGGGCGTGTTATTTTAACACTGCATACGTGAGGGCGGAACTTGTCTTCACGAGGGAAAATAATTTTATAATTTTGTTTTAACTACTAAACAAAATTTAAAAATTTAAAATTAAAATAACAAAATTGAATTTAATAATTCCTCAATTTACCTTCTAAGGAACACCACTTAGAATTTGAAATAGCAAGATTAATTTTAAAATAATTGCGATAGTAGTTCTAATGAATACACCAACTATTAACAATAATTTTACTTTATCGCTATACTATATTAAGGAGAAAGTATAGTGATCGCAAAAATATAGATGTTGAGATTTTTGTGGAAATATCCGTTTTGTGGGACCCCTGAGTCCGAAAAAGTGGTTTTTACAAAATGTCAGTCTGTATGTATACAAAGCTAGAGAGAAAACTATTCGATCGATTTCTAACAAATTTGCACCAAACATGCACCAAACAAATTAGGCCTGCATAGATGCACGATAAAAGGTTTTGAAACATTTTGGAAAAAAACCCTTTTTGGCCAAAAAACCCATAAAAAATTAGTTACTATTTTTCTATAAAATACGGCTCTAAAGATTTTGTTGAAATTTGGCTAATTTGTAGCCCTTAATGTATCCTACCATATGCAAAAAAAACAGCATCTTTCTAAACATTCTCGTTTAGCTAATAAGAATTATAGTAACTGATTTAAGTAATCTATGCAGGCCTAATTGACATGTTTGGTGCAAATTAGTTCGAAATCGATCGGATAGTTTTCTTTCTAGGTAATAATAATACTATTTATTAGTTACTCTCCTACTTTAATGTATTCACTCTTCTACTTTAATACAATTAATTATGAAGTCACAGTAAATCTGTTTAGTAATTGAAGTACGTTTGTGAGAAAGTATGTACCAGTTTCTGGTACCGTTTATTATTCATCTACTGAACAGTATTTCTTTTCAGTAAGTACGTTGAAATCAATATTTTAATGACAGTCTGTCAATAAAAATTTTTATTTAAACTAATACATAACTTACGACTATCCCATTACAGCATACAATATTTTTCCCTTTTAACAGGCGTTGACCAGCCGCATTCCTAAAACTCTAGAACAACCTACCTAGTATTCCGTACAATAAGCAGAAATATAAGGAATCACTCGTTTTTCCATCTGTCACAGACCACATTTTCTGAAATATGACTCAGATTTAAAACTGGAAAACCTGCATATATTCAAATAATCTTATCTTAAACATATTTGCATTTTGAAATCTTGAAAAACGAACATTTTATCACACTATCAGAGAGGCATTGTTTTAAAGTTCTTCTGTTTCTGTATTTCTTTCTTGAAACAGTTTCTAAATACCCTACTCTTTCCTCTATTTCTGAAAGTACTTACAGTTTTATTCAGTGGTGTTATATATAGTCATATTATACTTTATAGGAAAACAATTGTGAGTCCTAAGTTTTATTTATTTATTATTTTGTCTGTAAACAGATACATTTTTGTTTTCCATAACACAAAATAATGACCGAGACAAACCAGTGTGAATGGTTGCTTACACCGTTAAACTATCTCTTTCTCATTCACTCACACAACACTTTTATTGTTACATGGAAAATCATTCGAATTAGTTTCATTTTGTTCTTATATTAATAATTTGTCTGTGATATTTAGAAAATTTCTTACAACGAAAGATTATTTAACTTATGTTCTTATGTTTATGTTTAGACCTTTTTTTAAGAACTTAATTTCAAGACGGTGGTACAGAACTCTTGGCGTAAGTTGAACTCCAATTTTGTTTGTTTCCCACGTTTAAAATACATTGTTTAACATTGTATTACAAAAATAATAATGTTCTTTATACAGAGTGTTCATAAAGTGCCTTTAACCTCATAATTTTTGTTACTGAAAATAAGTTAACAAAACTTTGTATATGTCTTGTGTTGCATAACAGGACAAATTATTTTACATATCTGACCCTCTATGATTTTGGGAGGCTGAGGATAAGGGGCTAACAGTTTCAAATATAAAGGTGGGTCATGTAATACACCATTGAAAAGCTTATTAAAAGATAAACACAATAGCGCAAACTAGAGCTTAATATCTTACTTCGTTTCAAAGTAATGGACAATCAAAGTTCTGGAAAATGACATACAACCTATTGATTCCTAATATCAACAATTTAATAACCTGCTTTGATATTATGATTACCATATCATTTTTTAGAATTTTTGATTGCCCATTTCTTTAAAACGAAGCAAGATACTAAGCTCTATTTTGCGCCATTCTGTTTCTCTTTTAATAAGCTTTTCGATGGTGTATTACATGATATATTTTATATTTGAAATTTTTTGATCCCCTTCAAGTCCCCTAAAATCATAAAGGTTCAGATATATAAAAAAATATGTCCTATTACGCAACACAAGACATATACAAAGTTTTGCAACTTATTTTCAGTAACAAAAATAATAAAGGGGGTTAAAGGGACTTTATGAACTCTGTATATTATATAATAGAATCCAAGTTGGATAGTTTCAATTATAAATAATACAGAACCGCAATTTCCAAATTCTATTAATATCTTCTATATATTAATAGGCAAGCACAAAACTTGTCGTCCTTTTTTCTCAGCTTGTGTGCATCGTAGGAGAAATTCGCGCATACCGTTAGAAAGGTAGCGTCCTGTAGATGAGCAGAATCCCATTATAATTTACATCGGTCCTCAGGGATACGCCCCAGTAGCCCTCAAAGTTTCAATGTTAATCTTATGGAAGGTCAATCTTAAGGAAGAAGAAGAAGAAAGATTTCTTTTGATTTTATCAAGGGCACAAAAAACAGTTGTTCGTATGAAAAGCTTAAAACAGCTGATTTTGATCAACAACTGATTTGGATCAAAAACTGAATATAATTTTAGGTTAGGTAAATCAAGAAATAGCAATAGCGAAGCATTGCCGGGTCCACTAGTCTTAATAAAATAGCAGAGGAGATGTTTCAGTCGTCAACCGAAAATAAAATATCCTTAATAATACATACTTAAGTTTACGATACAGCATTTAATTTAACATGTTTAGCCTCCAAGTGTGGATTTAAATTTCATAACTTCGTCGACTACAAAATCTACACCAACAAATGAAATTGTACGGTACATTATATTATATTACACTCAGTTGATGTATCCTAACCACAACGCTCGTGAGCCGGTTGCTCTCTTTTTATTTTAATTTACGCTGCAAGCTGATTGGTTGCGCAGAATAAAATAATTCTTCTTGGAGTTACCATGGGAACGGAGAGAATCAGTGTTTTCCTTCACTTACAAAGCTACTAGTAAATAGGATTAGATGCTTTTGTCAAAAGTGGTTGATGAGGTGAATGGAGACTTTAAGTTTTTCTAATCGCGTATTTTACTCTTGAATAAATTTACTCTACAAGTCTATACAGTGTAATGAGCTTATGGCGGCTTTATTTATTTCCAGAAAATAGTTTCCCGAGTAAGTACTTTAACTTTGAGTAATTTAACTTTGCCTTTGACGAAGAAGTATTCAATTTATTGATCCCTGCTCTTATTTTTCAACTATTGATTCTAAAAATGTAATTATTGTAAGGAATTCAATTAGTGTATTTCAGCATTTATACAGATATCGGCATGTAATTATTGTAAGGAATTCAATTAGTGTA
>JAGFPH010000354.1:144066-161361 GCA_018207615.1 Philaenus spumarius
TGTAAGGAATTCAATTAGTATATTTCAGCATATATACAGATATCGGCGTAATCCTGGCACTTGGCCTCGCTCTGGCGCGATGGGCAGGGGGTGTTGGGAAAGGGCGTAAGTGGAGAAAAAAAAACATTTTCCCACACCGCTTTCTAATGTGACTCATCCTTCAAACGAACTAGTTGATATTTACCTCACCCTTAACACGTTCGTTGCTACTTAAATTTCGTAATTCCTATGCTAGGAGCTGACCTTTTATTTTTTATATTTATAGCCTAAATGAGTAGAAATTAAATTATTTTTTATTTTGAAACCTTTCTACGTAATAATCACTAATATTGTAAAGCGGAGGAACATAGGCTTAAAATTGGTACGTGCAAAGCACGCGATGCATTTTGTATTGAAAATACTCCCAATACGGGGGTTCGCATGTAAAGCACGCAATGCATCGTGTATTGAATGTACTCCCAATACGGCGGTAGGCGAGTGAAGCACGCAATGCATTGTGTATTGAAAATATGGGGATTGGCGTACGAAGCTCGCAATGCAGTGTGCGTTGGCCGCTTCTCATAGTGTTCAGTGTCAAGCTCACATATGCGTCCTTAGCAGTGAACGTGTTAAACAGAGATGTACCGGGTACTGATATTTTTAGTCAGGTTAGTAGCGTTTTGCTCAAGTGCCAGCATTCGTTCCGGAAGGCCTATCTGTACTAGTTTTCACAGTACGGCATATCAGCTTGGATTACACTTAAGTAGCAAATTTTTTATTCAAACATAATTTCGCTTATTTAGGCTCTTTCCTTCACTGAAATTGGGGGCATATGGTGTATTTTCTGTAAGAAGACTGTGTTAACCAAAGCCGTTCTAACTTTGATCCTCCTCATGATCTTTCAACTTTATTTACCCCTATAACCAAACATTTGATTTGTTAAGTTATTTAAAATAATAAAATCTAACAATCCTTAATACTTTTAATAAGATGATTCAAATCCAAACTAATGTTTGCATATTTCATACTCCTGATATTGACTGAATGTGAAAGGTGGACAATATTGTCGTAAGTTCTTCCGTCGGTAGTTTTATAATGGCCCAATAATATTCGTTATGTATTGGCAGCTGTATTTACATAATATGCATAGTTAATTAATTCCTTCGACATATGATTGAAGCTGCAATATGTTTTTGCCTTTTAGAAGCTAGCACAAGTAAGAAGTCCGTATGGACGTGAGAGTGACTGATTTTATAATTTTTAAAATTATTTGGATATTTTTTACTGAACAGTTCGGTTATTTTGTATAGTAAACATAAGGTTATTAAGTAATTATTTTGTACAGATTTTCCTAATTTTCTCTCGTTTTATTTATTTTACCTTAGTTTTAGTTATTATTTGTGATGGTGTACAGTAAGGTTCATTAATATAAAAAAATAGCTTGATGTCTCACACAAGTCGTATAGCCAGTGAGATTTTGTTTTTATTTAACTTTTTTTAAAGAAAAAACAACTAAATCGATAGAGAACAGATGTAATGTAGTAAATATATCAAATAAATAACAAAAATGTATTCATTTCAGTAAGAAAGTCTAGTAAAAAATACCATTCGGATGTCAGGTAGTAAATATACCAAGAAATAACAAAAATTAAATAATTTCAGTAAGAAAGTGAATCTAGTAAAAAAATACCATACAGATGCAATGTAGTAAATATATACAAGAAATAACAATAATTAACTCATTTCAGTAAGAAAGTGAATCTAGTAAAAAATTCCATTCAGATCTAATGTAGTAAATATATCCAAAAAATAATAAAAAGTAATTCATTTCAGTAAGCAAATAAATCTAGTAAAACATAACATTTCTACGTCATTGTTAAAAATAACTCATAAACCCTTTCTTTACTTTAAATGAAGAAAGTGTTCATACCAAAACTTACACGAATAAAAATTAATTTATTGGAGAGTAAATAAAGAGTTTTCAACAATCTGTTATTAGAGATTCCAACTTTCCTTCTTATAAAGCCATTAACCATGGAATTGCTTTTGTTAGCAATCAGAGTGTACGGTTTCTGTTACAATTGTCACAACTAGGCTATTGTTGCTACGTTACAGTAGTATATTTAGTGGTTACAAACTAGCGCTATTTAAATTATATCATCAATTATTTGCTAAACTTGAAAATTTTGTTTATACATAATTGGAAAAAATATAAATACTAATAAAATGAAAAATTACTTAACCATCTAACATTGGTTTTATAAATGTCACATTAACTAACAGTTCCTCCCAAAGTTTATCTTGACAAATGAAACTGTAAAATGGGGCATCAATTTAGAGTTTCATCTCTGGTTTACTGTTTCATTAACCGAATTCATTATTTAGTTGTAGGTGGTAGAAAAGGCTGGCTACAAGTTCGTTATAAAACCATTGCCAATCTGTTGTTGTAATTAGCATCATTATAATATTGCATAATTGAATTGTACAGAGTGAAGTGGTTTCAAATTGAACGACTAAACATTCAAATAGAAGAAGTTTTAATTTATAACAATCAATAAAACAATTTTCTTCTACATTTTTTATAAGCAGAGTAGTTTCTAAAACTATTGTCAGTATGTTTGTTACGTATCATTAAAATTCATTTCAAGATAGTACTAAATCTACGGCTAAAGAGGGAGGGAATTCTGTTTATACTACGCATTACATGTAAATACAAAGTATGTATTATCATGGGTTGGAAAAAGTGTGTAAAGGGAATCTTTATAGAATTAAATTACAAATTATATATTAGAAATTGCATCATGTTGGTCATTTTACATTCAAACAATAGCTTAAATCTTATTTACTGTTAGTTTGAAATTAATAATATGTATGCAAGGTTGGAGGCTTCCGTTATTAACATTTTTATTTTGTGTTACATATCATATTACAAATTGAAAACGTTGGTCCTAAAGTGACAACGTTTCTATACATAATGTTATGTTTGTAAGTTCTCCCAATCACGTTAACCTACACAGTCGGCAGCAACAGAAGAATTAATTATAAATCCAAATAAAGAGCTAAACCAAGATTCATCATCTGCGTAATACCATTTAATGTGCGGTATTAAATTATGGTTACAATGAACTGATAGACAAAATAGTCAAGAAAATTAAATTCAAGGAATTGAGATGTGCCCAAATAACGATGGGTTAAAACAACTTGTGTTCCACCATTACCTAATATTGTAAAACAATTTAAACAATTTAAATGTACCTTTTCAGGTGAGAATAATCTTGGTAAAATATTGTGTAACCTAAAGATCGAATTGAAGTACATGACAAATCCAGAATATATGTATACACTTTGAAACATATCCGAAAAAATATATAAGAACAAGAAGACAAGAGCTAAAGAACTCGTTTCTCATTTAAAATGCAATAGCCCTGATTATAAAATAGAATACTGTATAAATCTAATAATATGACTAAGTATTGTTTAGATGAAAACCATTATTTTAAAGTAATAAAGTGTTGCTTGGGAATAATACTAGTTTAGTAATTTGTTTAAATTTCCAGTATAAAGTTTACTTTATTCTAGTCATAATAGGTTATTCTGGGTACTTGTTAATGCCTTACTAACGTGACTTAGTTTTAAGTCACTAATCTTTTAGTTTTGCATACATTAAACCTAGACGGAGCATTCTAACCTGTTATCCTATCTGTGTGTTAAATTAGTTTGTTATAGTTTGATTATTGTAGTCGTGCATCACTGAAGATGGCGAATTTGTAGTTTAAATACGTTTGAGCCAATAAATGTATTAATTTATGAGATGCAGTGTTCAAGTTTTATTCTATCTGTGCAATACCAATTTAAAGTTAAAATTAACTGTAGCAACAACAATAAAAGAAATATGAAATAAATGGGATATACATTACAGGATTAAATTGTTTGTTCTAATATATTCTCTCCAAGTTCAATTTTATTTAAAAGATCTAAAGCGGACACTAAAATAAGTAAAACGTAAAAGATAAAACGTTATGAAATATTGTGTTAAATCCATTCTAAACCTGAAATATTAGCACACATTGTAATGAATCCTTCTATTTAATATCCTTCGTACTTCCATAACTGTTATGTATTAATATTTTAACTAATTGGATTGCATGAAATATTCGTTTTGAAACTAAGCAATAAACGTTGGTTTTAAATACAAATCGGAGAAAGTCGTTACCATGATCCGACTTCCGGGTAATCTTATACAGTTTTCCGTTTCATGGTCTCTTGACCCAAAAACCATAACCAACTCAAATGTATATATATACTATCTATATAAAACGTTCTAGGCTTTTACATAAAATATGTACATTTAAAACATAGGTCAATTTCGTTAATGGTCAAAATATGACCAAGTGATTAGAAATGGGATTTATGTAGATTGCACCTATAGTTAATATGTGAAGCTCTATTACTTAACAAAGGAATTATATAACAGACAACAATGTGTACGGATTAAAAACGTTGCATCTGCATTTCGGAGCTCAAATGAGTTTTTGAACATATAACAAATTAAACATCACTATAATATTACCAGTACACGATAAAACAAAAATTCCTGAGCTAAATTGACTGTGCGTAGTTAGTAATTGTTTAATTAAATTAAACATATCTAGTTATGTATAACTTCCGAATTTTACTGTTAAAAGTTAAGGAACATAGATTTTATCGTTTTTCTTAATGTAATTCTATGTAAAATCTATTAAATTTAAAGCACTTTTATTTTAGAGCTTGAATAATTTTATTTGAAAATGTCAAGACCTATCAACAAATTATTAATCTCCATGTTTTTACTATGGAAAATCTACAGTTTGAACTCACAATACAAGAAATGCGATGATCAGTTGAAAGAAAACATTTAACTGTTGATTGTTAGTAAATAATGCAGTCCAAAATTTCACAAACTTTGTGTTGCATTTCATTTTACTGTGATTTAAAATATTCTGCTTTACATAATAGAATCCCATTAATTGTGTTATAAGTTTTACATTGTATCACTAACGTATTTGTCACTAATCTTGTCTTAAAACCACTTTTGGTAAATAAACGTATTTTTGTTCAGACTAAAACCAATATAAACTTTAAAGTGGATGTGTATATGACCTTATAGTATTACAATAGTTGCAATAGCTATCAATAAACTGAAGTGTAACTGAAAACGTATATTATAATAATTTTCTAGTATGCATTTTGGATACGTAATGCATCAGGAAATAGTTCTTCGAATATCCTGCAACCGAATGAACTGCACGGTTCTTGTAGTTGTGTGTAATAAGTTGCATATATTTCAGGAGGTTCAAGTGTTTAATTTTAGCTCGACTGTTTCCAACTAACAGATTTAATTTCAATGTAAATTGAGTGCATGAAGGATAAGGAAATTCTTCTTGCATCTACTACCTGCACATCGACTTAAAAATATTGTGTATATAATCTCAAACACATTACACTTTTACTTTGCAACTTGATCATCTATGTACAATATCTTTAATCCATTGTTAAACATAGTGCAATAAATCGTACAACTATTAGGATGGTAATGAATAATATATTAGTTAGGATTTAGTTAAGGATTCTAATTAAAATGTTAACTTAGAAAACGTTAAGTTATCAAGAAAATAATGTCAAGATACATTTTATTACATTAATTTAATAATTAATACTAACTTCTAACTGGTCTACTTCTTAATACTAAACAATTACATAAGCGGAAGTTTATGTATAAAAATTAAATCATTTACACTAAGCAATGTTAATATCAATTTATATTCGGTACAAATAGACCTACAGAAAAACTTCTCACTACTTTTTGAAAACTACATTTTATAACAACAAATATTACTCCGCCCTCATCTTACGTAAAACGTATAAGATGTTTAATTTCATAATCCAGTAATTAGAACTAAAATTGTATTTAAAGCTTCTATATGCATATTTTAAATAAACATTGAAAAATGTATGACTACATTTAATTATAACCTATATTAATAAGTTTTACAATAATGACATTCTTGAAAATAAAAGATAGCTAAATTCAAAGACAAAGGCGTTTCAACAACAAATTTGTCAATTGTTCAATTCCTGCTTTTGGTTGTTGCATGTGTTATTCCACTCCTAATGTACAAAATAATAAATATTTATTAAACAAACAAAAAATGATAAGAAGTTGTTCTTTAAAAAAACACTCGGCTTTAGTTTTTTACGAATTTGAATTATTTCAAATTACAAAGTTTGAAAATATCTGCATGGTTATTAAAACATTCCTTTTGTCTCTTCCAACAAGCGCATGTAAATTTGAAGGTTCATCACATGAGCTAGCCATTAAACAAATTTATTGCACTCTAGGATAAAAAAGTGCAGTTTATAAAAGAGGTATTCTACGAAAAAAATATTTATAAGATTTATAACAATTTGATTGTTTTGTCTGCCAAAGCAGTCCTGCATTTTTTATATTGCTATTTCGTATTGTTTCAACCCTGGCGGTCGTAACGAAAGGTTGTTTTATACAAAAATTTTACATAATATTTAGAAGTTTTACAATCACTCTGAATTAATTTAATTCTGTTCCCACTAAATA
The DNA here is from genome assembly GCA_018207615.1 of Philaenus spumarius. NCBI lineage: Eukaryota > Metazoa > Arthropoda > Insecta > Hemiptera > Aphrophoridae > Philaenus > Philaenus spumarius. Next base: position 150,656 of record JAGFPH010000354.1, read on the forward strand.
AGTTAAAATTTGATCTTAAGGCCCTATTTGTTAACTCTTGAATTACCCATGTTATAAAAATATTCATTGTTTTTTTTATTATAAGAATAGCATCAAAACTAATAGAAAAAAAAACAATGAAAGTTTTTATAACATGGGTAATTCATGGGTAGCTTGTAACGAAAATGTGAGAAAAATAAACAAGTTTCAAAATGTATTTTTGTATCTGAACGACCATGTTCTTTCACCAAATAGACGAGCGCACTTAAATCAAACGTAAATAATGATATTAAATCTGAGCTACTTTGTCGGAATTAACAGTTTAACCAGCATTCTCAACAAAGGCACCCACAGTAGTTTCTCTCAAAAATTTCAATTTTAATCTTTGCTCAATCGTATTTAGGGAAAGCAGACTGGTATATAACACATGCCAACCAGAACAATATATTTAACACATTTGTAAACTTTTAATCGCAATGTGTAGTTTTTGAGACAGATCATTTTTACTATTCAGATATTGGAACTTTCTTTATAAAACCGATTTATCAGGATTGTTATTGTTTGTTAATTATATATGAAATTTAGTTAAATTCGGTACGTTAACTCTTTAGTTTTATAGATTCGTAGTATCCTCACTAAACGATTGGATTAAATTAATATTATTTGTATAGAAAATGAAATTAGGTTTATTCATACCTAGCAAGACGAAATAAATTGTGATTTGTACTATTTTGTTTTCTTTAGTTTCATTTTTGTTCCCAATTAAATGTGTAATTTAATTTTAAGTTTCAATGGTAGTAAGTGGTTATAGAAGAATACTGATACCATGTGTTCATAGATGCGTAAGAAATGAAATGTGGTCCTTCTCGTTTCTAGTAAATAAGCGAAATGAAATAAATAAGTATTCAGAGCAAATTAATTATATCTTGTGTAATAATGAGAGCAAATAAAGTTTATGAAGACGATTTTATTATAAAAGTTAAGTTAAATTAATAAATAATAATATTTAATTGCATACATAGTTTTTATTACCTAGACAATAGTATACATTTCTAAATACACTAATGTATAACAAATCTAAAACAAGATTTCATTGGGTTTACAATTCAATAAACATATCTCATCCCAAAAAAATATTTTTCACAAAATATACATTCGTATTTTATTACACTAAGTTTTATTTCTTTTAGCGGAACTGTTTCCTGAATAAAATATTTACGAGGAGTGATCTTACAACATTGTGGGTAAAATATTGGTAGTAGGTTATTCATTTCATAGCCGTAAGAGTGATAAATCTCAGCTCATAAGTAAGAAAATGGAATATATAAAGCATGATCAATTTTCCCATAATTACTATTATTTAATGAGTATATCTTATATTGTACAATGTTTATTTTATTTATTTTACGTCAAGTATATTTTAAAACATTTTTAGCAGAAGAAATGTTCTGATAATGTTTTAAATAACGTCTGTTTTGTATGGGTTAAATAGTACAAAATCATTAAAAAGTTAGTGCATGGCATTATGGAAATCATTACAACGTATACAAATAATAATATATAAGATTAGGAGAGACGTTTAGTTTCTAGACATTTTTACCTAGATTGTTGTAGTAGGTACTTAGTGATTTTGGTAGTGTAGACACCTGATATGGTATATATTTTATAGAAGATAAAAGAAAAAGAACGGTATTCATTTATGATCAAATAGTTGGCAATACATGAATCACAAGCTTGACTCATGTACCCCTTGGATTTATGCTTTCATCGTTAGCAGTTTGATATTATATATTAAAAGTATGTGTAAAATAAGTTCAGCACTGTAATATTATAATAATAAATTTCTCCATCCCCTGATCGATTCGCTCACCAATCTCCACGACGACTTATGGTGAAGCTAATGCGACCAGATTATTTTATACTGAGACATTTTTACGACAATGACAATTGATTAAGAGGCCCTTGAATCAAGTAGGTAGGTGGATGGCTGTAGCTGTGTCCTGTATCCTGACGCCTGTGTATTAGGCCCTGAGGTTTTGCGTGAATAACAGGGTTTTTTATGTAGTAGAGAGACAAGCAAGCTGTGATACGTCATAGCCGTAGACACTATTAGTAAAGATATAGGCATTGTTGTTTGAGTGGAATTGATTAAAACGAATATGTCTTCACTTTAAAAGTGACTTAAGAAAGAAGAATTTTGATGAAGAAGGGAAAGTTATTCTTCTCATTTCAACAAAGAAGACAATAATAAAACAGGTTGCACTTCATAACATTTGCGATTATTAAAGAAAACACTGTTTGGCTACCATGTCAACTAACCGGACTTTGCATCATTATTCGTGACTAGTATGCCGTTCAAGATGAAGGATAATACATGGATTATTTATCATTTTGATACAAGAGTAAGGGAAAAGTTTACTCCGAACACATACTTCGTCATGAAACCATAAGAAATAATAATGATATTTCTAGACGGGCTTTTTATGAACCATCATGAGTTTGTGTGAGGGATACCGTACTCATAATGCAAAGTATATCCTCTTAACTCCCCCCTCTTTTCAGGTTGAAATACTTTTCACATTTTTCGTTCTAAGTCTCTAAACACAATGGATCTGGTTTATTAATTTCCTTTTCTAAATTATCCTTTCTTCCAGAGTAGGATATCCAACAAACACTAAACAGTGTTATCTGTGCCGACAACCCATTGCCTTTCTGAAACAATTTCATCTTTATGAAAATATTTAGATCCAAGGATGAATTGGATCAGATAATAATCGACTTTACTTTGATGCTACGTTAATATTATACAGGTCTTTGTTCAAATTGTAAAAGAACAAAATATCTAGGCTACATAAAGAACGATATTTTTATCGTTTAACAGTAGAAATGAAATGTAAACAACAAAACCGATAAAAAAAGTTATAGTTTGGTTACTGTAGCCCGTGCATCACTGAGGTTAGTAAACGTATTTATTGTGAGATTTTGTGTTCATGTTTTATTTTATCTAACAAAACCGATGTGCTGAACTAATTGCACAAAGTGCCACCTCGAGGCACGTGTTAATTTTTAATTATGTTAGTGTTTTATTATTTTAACTTTGAAGCTACAATTTTATTGTATTTACAACGCCGCGCCGGCTGCAAAGGCCAAACACAATGGTCTCTGCAAGAATTTAGATCGATTGTAAAGCCTTCATTGCGATCTATTTAGAGTAGTTGCGCCTTTTTTACCCAGGCGTAGTCGCGTCGAGCTGTACAAAATACAACACATAAGTTTAAAAAACTGAATTTTCCTTTTACCCAATCTTAAAAAAAAAACGCTCAACCAAATTGGATTAAATTTATTCAGATTATATGACGTTAATACGCTTTTATTGGCGTCGCAAAGAAGTCGACATAGTTTTTATTCGTGGGGTGGCATTCGTAGGCAAAAATGGACATCTCCTAAAAAAAAAGACACGCACACTATACTGGGAAGTTAATTATTTATACGGATATTGTTTATTATTAAAGGTAGAATCAAGTAAATCATTGTGAAATAAATTACTTATTGATTTTAAAAGAAACTTCCAAAGATATTTTGGCCCTAAGATTAATGGAACTATATTAAGGAATTTGTTTATATTACAAATTTGTTTTTAAACCGCATTCGTACTTCCTATACCTATTTTATTCCTTACTAGCAAATTTAGATATTGAATTTAATTAGTTGGACAAAGGTCAGACTAACCTGCGCTTGGGGTGATTTATAGCTTAGTTCCACAAACTTCTGTACTCCTGAAATTACTCTTTTTGCTGTACTTAATCCGTGCGACAGGTTTTAGCACAATAGTACTTTGGTTTCATGTTTATGAGCCAAATCCAGCGATAAATATGAATAATAATTTACAGATTTTCTACTGTTGTTAAAATTGACAAAAAATAATTTATCTTTAAAATAAGTAACACCTAACTATAATTATTATTGCATATATTATATATATATATCCATATTTATAACAATACAAATCAGTCAATAAACGTTTCTTAGAAAACTTATATTTATTCTGGTTGTCTAAATAAAGTAATTGATATTGTTTTTTTCGTGTGAAAAATGTATGATTTCACGTTACTAGCAGTGTTCTGTACTTATTTTGTATTCCCGCCACAAACCAAGATATATCAGCATAACTCACCGCTTAGCAACAGAAGTTTTATGCATGTTTAACAAAGCTACCTTTTGTGACCTTTGATTAGTCTCTGGCTAACAAAGCCGAAGAACTCTTGATAAAAAACCACGAGACTGGACAAGCAACGCGCTTTACATCTGTCGTGATCTTATGCATGGGTAATACACGCTGTAAGTATCCCGTACAACGCCGCTAATTGAAAAGTGATTACGATACTAAGAATTACGAATTATTCTCGTTGGTAATCGTACTCTCCGAGTATTTGGTCGCAAACCATTTTATACCCTTTTATTCTGCCATTTATCCATAATTCATATTGCTGAATTATACGCCATTCGCTCATGTGCTGTTAACTAACTTTGCAAAACCAAAGATATCGCGAAAACTTAATTAGCGAAGCTTGTCTATGGTTTGTACTTATAAAATGTGAACAGTGATATCTTATTTGTGAACAGTGTGATTTGTGACAATTTATTATAATTAATTTGTGTCGAGTGTCTTCGCCAGGTACCTGTGCGCAAGTTTACGAGCAACGCCATTGGCCTACACCGTCCTACAGAAATCTACAATACTTCGCTTCAACCAAGGTAGGAAAATGTAAAGTCACAATTCTACAGTTTCAATATAGACAAGAATATAATAAAGTATTAATTGTTCTCATTTCAATCTGGTTACTTGTATAAAGCAAGTTGGTCCCTCGAATATAAAGGTCTCACAAACTTTAAAACTTTAATTACGCAACAAGCAGATTGTTTTAAATGTTAAGACATCAGAAGGTTGAAAAGCAAATGTGACATCATTTTACCTTTTCCACTGGATTGGCAAAAAATGGTAGTAATGCCATTGCAAATTAATACATTGAAAACTGAAATCAAGATTCGTCCACTTGACAGGTTTTTAAATAATGGGGATATTTTTTCCACGATTTCAACCGGCTTTAAGTGTCAACTGTTTAGTAATGATATGTGGTAATATTTATTGTATAATTTTAATTTCTTCTTGAGTTGTTTATTTTGTTATCACATTGTTGCAAATCACATCAAATGAAATTCACATTGTTTTATAATAAATTTGCACTTAACACATTTAAACATTATTTCAAGCCATGATAAGTATTAGCGAAGGAAATTAATTAAAATAACATATTGGAAACGAACCTATTTAAATTTTCTCTCTCCACTGGCTTCTTTCACCAGTTGTTTCCAATTCCAATACGAACCCTTATAAATCTTAAAATCAGAATCTGTTTAATTGATCTCTTTTAATTCCATGCTATCTGACTTCTCCTATGTAATTATGTTTTCTATTTAACTTATCTTTACAATAACTTTTCTGTAGAATTTATTCACAGGTAGCCTAACCGATATGTATTGTTACAATTATATTTTTAAGAAGAAAACTACTCATATCAACTTAGAATGTGACTAGAAATAAACTTACTAACATGAAGTTATTGCTAACTCTGAACATACTAGCCTGGAAACAGAAATTGTTTTGTTTTGACAGTTTATAAAAGTATGCGTTTTTTTATATAGAGAGAGGGGAGAAGGCATTAGGCACCATCAGGCGAATAGTCTCCCGGAGTGTAGGACTTCCAGCTCATCCGGTTTACCCAATAAACCCTAAAGGCCTTTTCACACCGCGGTCACACTGTGTCACGTGACAGACGTCACTTGACAGACGTGCAAATCACACCGCCACAGACATCTTTCAGGTATAGGGACTTCGTTTCAGCTCTATCAAGTCAGTTCAGTTGCTGTTCTACTGTTGTACACTGTATTATCCCTGTCTCTATCATGATTTTTTTAAATAATATATTATGTACATTATTTTATATGTATTTAAAAAAAATCTGTATATACTTTATACTTTAATTTCTGTATATACAGTACATTATTATATAATTTGTGGTGTGCATTACAAATTGCCAGTAGGTTAGTAGAAAAGAAGTGTTTATAGTTTTGGAAAAGTGAATCTGAACCATGTGGTTGCACAATTCGAACAGTTTACAGTTAGGAAAATGCTCCAAGACAGTTAGGGAAATTGCCATACTTCACCAATTCTTCAGAAACTTCTACTTGTCTTCTGTCATCCTGTCATACAAATAGTTTTAAGTTTATTCCAAATCACTGCACAAACTTGCCAAACGACATTTGCTACTGTTGACCTTAGTTGTTCTGTAGCTGTAGTGCAATTCAAAAGAAGAACATCCTATTGTCAAATATCTGGAAAATAATAAAGTTGATTGAAACATTATTTATAATCTGTGTAATAGACTATAATGAAAAATAATATGTTTTATTTTTAATTAGATTTTATTAACATAAACACCTTATACTGATTTGCGTTTAAGGAGATGAATTGCAAAAAAGATGGAAAAGTCTGAGGGATAATTATTTTCCTATGAAGTCTGGATCAGGAGCAAAGAAATGAAATCCTTACATATAATTCTAACGGCTACAGTTTCTGGCAATGCCAGAAAGTAACAAGGACCGACTACTACCCTAGATGCAGAAGACACTTTCCAATTGGAGGAAGAGGAAGTAGACAATGAAGATACACCTGGGCCAAGCACTCCAAGCGACAACAAAATCAAGCTAACCCCATGAGACAAGCACGTTTCTGATTTATTAACCAAAAGTATTTGCTTAAGGGAACAAAGAGACATTGAGGGAATCAATCAAGGCGAAGACAAATTGTTTTGTTTATCTTTGTATGATGAATTAAAAAAGTTCCTGAAGAAGGTAGAATACGTACACTAATTCAGTTGCTTGATTTCATTCAAAGAGCAAAAGATTTTACTATCCAACTAGTACATGAGAAGCATCAGGATATATGATATAAAGAAAGGATGTAATAACTGAAACATGTTTAGAATACAATCTGGGTAGTACTTACAAGCCAGCGCAGCAGCTCCGTCCCAAATATCACATCAACGTGCAAATAAAGTACAACCAGCCCCTTCTCCATCTGACAGTTACACTACTTCGCACACAGTCCAGATTTTATGGAACTGTACAATAATTCAGCCATTCATTATTATAAATTTAAATACTTTTAGTTATGCAATTTCAATTTTATATTTCTAAACAGTCAAATACTTTTCATTTTGCAATGTTATTTTTATTAATTTAACCGAACTCCATTTTATAATTTTATTTTTATACATTTAAATAGGCTACTTTTACTGTTTTAATTTAATTACTTTTATTGTTTTTATACAGTTAAATACATTTTATTTTGTAATGTTATCATATACAAATATAAATATACTAACTTCAATGTATTTCACGAGTACTTATTCAAGGGAAATACTATCACTCACAAAGTTTTCACAAGGTGCTACCTCATCTTTAATTATTTTAAGTAATTCGTCAAAGGATTCAATAGACATTCTAAAGTAGGTAAACAACTTACACTCGTGGTTTCTTAAATTCCTATCATGTAAAATAGGATGCATCTAATATTGTCTGGCCTTTCGTAATTTGAATCGACGTCAGAATCCAAAAATAAATGTTCTCCTAAACCACTATTGTGCTAGACCAGAACGCACAACCCTGTAGTACATGTCATGTGTACGCTCTTCTTTCCGTAAACGCATGATCAAGCTCTTCCATACCTGACCGCTATAATGGTTGTGTACCCTTCAAGTCAAAACCAAGTTGCCACTGACTGATGTATTATATTGCAAGTAGACGAAAATAACGAATAGCGTCTGTGAGACTTAACTCCTTTGGCTAAGCATATTACCCGACTGTCACGTGGTTGACTAAGTCGCTCAGACGAGTTCGTTACAAAAAAATTCAACAACAGGAAGCACGTTTTTTGTCCAGAAGTAACTATTTTTAGAGATTTTTCGTACTAGAATGAAACTTGTGTATAATTATATCTACATAAATAAATGTAGGATATTATTCTGCACATTTTGTTTTTTACACGACCTTTTAGCTGGTTTGATTCCCTAAAAAACACCATAAAAGTACCCGTAGATGTGGGGGATTTTACCGTGGGGGCATCTTCTGATCTTGTACGCTGCGAGCGAAGTGAAGCAGTCCATAGCCAGATGCAACAAGGCCGAAGTGCAAGCTCGGAAAGCGAGTTTTTCGGCTGTGAGTGGAACGAATCAGCGCGTGAGTCGAAACTGGAAGCTTAAATGCAAACAAATTAATTCAAGTAATATATTTCGTACATAAGCAGCTATTCAGCGCCTTCGTAAATAGACCAATTTCTCAAATTGTAGGTTGACACCCTTAAACATATAATACATTTAATTTTGGAAATTCGCTAAACTCTCGTCAGCGGTTCAGCTGCGTGATACAATTATTTTTCCATTAAAATTGAGTTTCATCAAATACCTTCAGTCAATAGTGTAAATAATCATATCAACAATGTTGTATGCAGTAATTAATTACGATATAATAAACATTTTTACTGCACTTTTTAATAATAATAATCAAAGCTGCTTTAGATAAATTAAAATCATATTTTAATTTTATGATTGCAAAATAATATATTTGTACTATTAGTTTTTTAGAATAATTTTCATCCAGATTAACTACAAATATGCAAAATAATTTGTAGTTTGATAAGTAAATGTAATTCATAAATGGCTTTGTAATATTTAAAAGTCATGGTAATGCGAATATTCAAAACTGTCTTAACTGTTTTCGTAGGTATATATCAACATTAGGAAACATAAAAACAAGATTTCAACGTAAAAAGTTTAATTAAAATGGTATTACGTTAATTATTTATTGAAAATTAATATACTTAGGAACATTATGATAACATATTATATTTCCATAATGTAGTTACTTATGTAAGCAATAATAATTTCTGAAATATATTGAGTGCTCTAATCTTTCTCTATTAATTATGTATTCCAAAATTAAAAGAGGTCAAATATTCTATTTTTAATATAATTTAAATTTTTGTCAAGGTACTAAAAGACAGTTTGAATATGCATTGTTTAAATAAATACTGATTTTCATAGGAATTTCCAGGTCTTCCATGGAAGTTGAGTTTTAAAACACCTTGTATGGCTATCCCATAAATAAATTAAACAAGTAAACTTTCCAAACGGAATTTATTTCCTAAATCTCATTCACTTTTAAGAACCGGATGAATATTTTTCCATTGTTGAGAAAAAATAGAGTAAATTACATAAAATAAATAATTATAGAACCTAAACAAATGAAATTATATTAATTTTATCCCTTAATGTTTGACTCATTGTAACGACGTATTTATACTTATTTATTTCTTGTTTTCAAAACTTTTTTTATTTTATTACGTTTTGTAACAAATGAGTCAATACTTGAAAATGATAAATTATTTTAATTATTCATGCTAAACAAAAATGTAGATTGACAAATGGGTTATTTGAAAAATTGTTATCATTTTTGTTCTATATGTTGATAAAAGAATCATGGACGATGGTTTATCATCTTCTAGGAAAAAGGAGCTCATTTAATTTGAGCAATGCATTTTGGGCTACCCAAAATGTGACTATTTCAGTTTCAATTATTTTAACTATCCTAAGTCTTTACATATGCTTAAACATTCTAACTGAAATACAATGTTCGTACATTCTTAATTGTTCGTTCATCAAAACTATTGTGTTATTGTCAGACGAAATCAAACTGTCATCTCAACAGTGTTTTATACATCTAAACATTAAATACTATAATTAAACTCTCGAAAATCAGAATGATCCTTTTTATGAGCTTCAGTAAATTATGTTACCATCCCAAACATGGCTAACAAGTTTGCTTATTTATAATATTAGTATAAACGGGCTCTATTTATGTAAAAGCACATGTTAGACAACAATAATACATATAATAATTTATAGTTGTGCAAACGATTTTGTATTTTTTTAGTTAATACTACTTTAGTTTAATACCAATATAAAAACATTTTGTATATTTATAGTATATGTTTTTAAACATTCAATATATATATAGAATTCAATGCACAAGAAGTTTAACATATTAAATTACCACTATTTATTCTATTATTTTAATAAAGTTTATTACATACATCATGTTGCCATATTTACAAACCTGACACTTTTTGCAATAGATATGGTTAAAACATTTCTTCTTCTCGTCTATGTTGCTTATGTTGCAAGTTGCTTCAATTTGATGAAAATTAATTTTGAATTTATTGTAAATTTTTAGCTTACAATTTTTACTTCACAAAATTTAATTTTACTAAATACATACAAATTATTAACTATGCAAAATATGTACGAATAAGATTGTTAGTGCAGTTTAATTGTATCATTTGTCATGAAATTAAATTCTACAAACTTAATTAGAAAATTAGTTTTTCACAAATTAGTCAAAGTTTAAAAAAAAGAATGGTAGGGAATAAGGAAGAAAATCAGTTTCTAAAGACTGTGTATTGTTATAAGAGTTACTTAACGGTAAGTACCAGGATAACATGTTATGTGCACAATATCCACAGTTTTAATAAAACATGGTTTTAAAGTCCAATGTTTATCCATCCACAAATTACACAGAAATTGTTTTTAAGAAATGAACTTGTAAAATAA
>JAGFPH010000354.1:161461-178184 GCA_018207615.1 Philaenus spumarius
TAATGATATAGTAAAACTCTATACAAAGAAAGCAACTGAAATCTTAACTATGGTAAATTAAAATTAAGTGAAATAGGGACACAACATTATCATTATCTTTTTTTTTACTGTTTTTATACAAAAACAGCATGACAACTTGACATTTCCTTGAGTATTTCTATTATGTTTATTACTCAATTTCTATTATGTTTACTACTCATTGGTATTATGTTTGCATAAGTCCGATAGAATAAGAACTTTATTGTGTACTCTGACGAAAACCTTATTATAACACTGAAGATAAATGTATGGTATTGTAATAAGAGAGTTAAATGAGACAGTTACTAGTATGTGACATAACTCACACTGGAAATGTTCTTTAGGGTGTAGCCTAAATTTAAGAAGAACGTAATTTCACACTTCTCACTAAAGGGAAAGCACAAAATATTTCAGCCACATATCTTTGCTTCACATTATAAATTCTTCAAGTACTGCTGCAGGCCTACACTCCCAGGTCTATACAATGTAAATATTATTATGATAAAACCATTGATTAAACACCTAGTCTCTAAAATAAACGATGAAACGAAAAATAAATACTGCAATTTGATTTTTATTACAACTGATTAATATACTCTTCATCCTAAAATTTTTACACAAAATAACAAAGACTCAATCTGCTTATTTGAGTTTTTTTCAAGTATGTCATTGAAAAGAAAGACAATAATAAACATAAACATGGAACCACCGGACTGAAGCGTCAACCGGCTGCAGAGCTCCAGCACTAATATCGATATCTATGCTACAGTAGACAATATTAGAAGTTGCGTGATATTTGGGCTTCTACCTAAACAAATATATAACTTCGTAGAGTGCTGGAACTTATGTTTTCATAGCAACTTGTAGATTTTTTGTTTTTAATTTGAAAAAGAAACGGTAGTATAGAAAGTAAAACTACAATTACTTTCAGTTAGGTATAAACAATAAAAAGGTAATAAATTCCTCACTATTACAAAGTAAACCAAGTAATTTAACAAAGAACAATAAAATAAAAATAGAAACTCTAAGTGATTTGTGTATTTTAAATATTCAAAGCTTTGCTGCTTTAATATTATAAGCCTTTGTCGCCTAATGTTAGATTATATTTACTTTTTCCTTTCAGTTAGAATAAATAGGTTTAACACGACTAATACAAAAGAAAATGTTCACTGATGTAAATAAATTCCATTTAGTTCAAATATTTTAAATGTAAATTGACTGGTTCCTTTCAAAACCTATTTGTAGAATAATTGTTCTCCGCGTAAAATGCAATGAAATAATGCCACTTTAGCAATCAAATAATAGTATATTTCATTACTAGTACCGAAAGTGGCACTTTCCGGTGCGCGCCCAAGTTTCATGTGTGAGGCGGAGCCGAACACAGGAATATCGAATTTCACGTGTGAGGCGAAGCCGAGCATGTGAAAGTGTGTTTCACGTACGAGGCGAAGCCGAGTACGGGAATAATTGGAGCAAGTGCCGGAAAATCACTTTCGGTACAAGTTATGAACGGTACTTTTCATCACGACGCAAAAATACACACAATGCTGAAGAAGAAACCTCAGTAAAATGCAAACTATTATCCTGTTTTCGGTTTACATTGTTGAACAATAAGAACAGCTGATATAAATTGTAAGAATAAACGGCAAAGCGACGTCAGAGCGCGTAGCGGGCAAATGGAAAACTAATTGAGAGCAAGGGAAAACAAATTTAGTGCAAGGGAAAATCAGCTGATCGTTTTTCCCTTGCTCTAAATTAGAGCTTGGGAAACGATCGTTTTCGTTGCTACCAGCTGACATCGAAAGTAGCTACTTTCGGTACGGAGTGATGAAAATAATATTTCTAAATGGATTTATAATATTTTGCTCTTTCACCACGCTTTATATGTTTTATTAGTCTCTTTAGTTATTAAAGTACGACTAATGACATTTTTAACAAACCACATGATTGTAAAAAAGTATACACTTTTGAAGATTTTAGAAAGTTTATTTAATTTAGTGATGAAGTACTATTTGTATTCAATACAAATAGTTAATTATTTGTTAATCATTTAACGTTTGACAGCGACAGTACTTTGAGAATTAATTGTTTGTGTAATATTACTACTTAACAGTTTGAAATTAATTGATTTATTTGGTAGAAAAATAATGATCTTAATTAGCTAAAACAGTTCACCCCTACTACTTCTCATACGAAGGCACTTCTTTAGTGCATCTGACGTTTATTTTGCGGATTTATCGAAGCGAATTTCTAAAAGGAAATTAGTACGCCTTCCCAATTAACTAAATTTATTCTCGTATTAATTACACATTTTCATGAAATCAGAATTCAATTATTTTCTCTTTCAGAAAAGGTTTCCTTGCTTAAACACTTTTAATACTACAGTGAACAAACCCCTTTCAACATATTTGACTGAATCAAAAAATATAAAAAATACGTTTTCTAGGAGAATTTGTATATTGTGTTACACTCTTGTCGATTGATTTGGTTTTGCTTTACTTTACTCCAAGACTTTGTTTTAGGATTTTAATTGAAAAATAATTTACAGATAAAATATTCTGTACTAACGATATTTTAAATTAAAAAAGAAAAAATAGTTTAATAATACACATACAGCTTTAGGTTTTCATATTTGTACTTGTTTTAGTTTGACACTAAGTTAATACTTAATACTCGAAACAATTATTAAGGCTATCTAATTTCAAGATTGTTAAACAATAATAAAACATTCTAATTTTACATTTGATGGCTAAACAATTCTTACTTTGATTTCCTTGTTTAATTTTTAAGTCTATAGAAGAAAGGGAAGTATACGACAAAAATGGAGTATATAAAATAAAGTGCAAATGTAACGCAACATATATAGGCCAAACAGAACGAAAATTAAAAACAAGGTTTAAGGAACATATTAGATCTTATAAATGTGAAAAAAGAGATTCAAATTACGCAACACATCTATTAAATGAGGGTCATTTGCCATATGAAATGAAATAATCAACGAAGTTCTTACACCAAAGTAACAAAGGAAAACGCTTAAATATAATGGAAAACATGGAAATTTTCTAACTAAAAATTAAGGGAGAAAATATTATAAATTAACAAATTAACAGCCAATCAGAAATAACTTTCCAAAATCTGAAATTATTGAAAATATATATATAAAAAAAAGAGTAGGTTTATATTACATAACATGTTACATAACGTGTTTCATAACATATTACATAACAGGTTACATAAGAAGCAGTACCGGTAGTAGGAGGAGGGATGTGGCTAACTATATCTAGACGATTCCATAACGGATGAATCCAGTACTGAAATAGGTCTCGATAATGGTGGAACTCCTAAACGCGTCGACAAATTTAAGTGAAAGTGTTACGTTAGGATTGGCAGAAAATTATGCTAAAACTTTATTAGTATACATTTAATTAGTATAAATAGCATGGCCCCCGTGAATTTAAAATGTTTGGGTTGGGTGAAACCTTTTATATTGGGTCACGTACTATACGAAAAACCATAACAGATCATAGCTATTTGTTGTTTTAAACAAACAACGATGTACGTTAAGACAATGTCTCTTTTTTGTAGAAAATTCTATTGATAGGTTTTCAGAGTAACATTAAAAGTAATTAAAACAAATCTTAATTTCTCGTTTTCAGAGAACTGTTTAAGTTAAAAAATCATTAATATAAATTGTTTAACCTTCACACAAGTCTCTCAGGTGTTTGTTATTAGCGTACATTTTTGCAGCTTAATAACATCTCTTAAATATATCTGTTTAATATAATTAGCTAAATTCTTACTGATAATCTTATGACGTTCAGAGTTACAAAAGAAACAAAGTATCCAAGTTAATAAATATAATATTTGTATGTTCTAAAAATTAAGTTTAAAAATTAATCTATATGCTTATAATAGTTATTGTAACAATAATATTATGACAATTGTACTAAAGAGTAATTAAGTTTTAATAAACAAAAAAGGACATACAATGTTTCAGACAAGATGATTTTCAAAAGATAACTTCTTATTGTTTTCACTAATTTCCTCTGAAAACGGCAGATTAACACTTTGCATTCCAGGTACTGGATATGGTCACATAAACTATAACAATAAAAAATTATTTTGCCCCTTTAAAAATTTTTAATGGAAACATTTGGACTTGCTATAGATAAAAGGATATATTTACTACGATAAAACACACATTAAGATGTAAACAACAGTATACTTTGAGGAATACATGTCTGTAAATCATATCCATAAACTTTGTAGAATTTGTTTATTTATTTAACTATTGTTATTCAATTTAGTACTAATTATTATTATTAGTTATGTATTTAGTTATCATTTATTTGTTGTTCCTTTAAATAAATATTGTTGTATTAGAGGAACAAAATTGCTATACAAAATCTTACTTGACGACAAACTTTAAATGTTAACGGCTACAATAGTATCAACAAATATAATATATGAGAATATGACATCATAGGAATAAAACTTCTTTATTTAATAAATTTAGATAAGTTGACTCCTTTGGGTTACTTTGGGGTTTTTTGTTTTAGTATTTGAGTGATTATAGTTTTCAATTTTGGTTTGTATATAGCTAGACAACATTTTGACAGTTTAGTTTTAAGATATATGCCCTGATGGTTTTAAAACAAGCTCGGCAGCTGATTTAGTTTTGTATGTCTTTAAAAAAAATACAATAACGAGTATGCATCTTTTGACTCAAAACAAAAGACGATACACGCTCTCAAAACGTCGTATATTATATTTTCTATAAACAATTATGGGTATAAACAAAAGTTAAAAAAAAGTGTTGATTTTGTTTATTGTTCTTAAATACTTCACAAATCTGTTTCACTCCTAATAGAATAACTGCATAAATTATCATTATATTAACTCATAATTCAACTTGATACCAATATTGAGTAAGAGGAATACGATATTGGATAAAAAATTAAAGGAAATAAAATTACTTAAGTCCCCAAAAAAGCGTTATGTTTAATGGTCATACAAAGCTATTGCATTCCCAAGACATTTTAGCTTACATTAAGGTTTTATTAAAATACTGAACACAATGGAGCTGTAATAAAATTGTTTACGATCAATTTGGTCCAAAAGAAGTTTCATTACTTTCAAAAAAGTGAAATATAACACAGAGGGTGGGGCAAACATGCTGTAATCTCGTTTTTAGCAAAGACAGAATGACGTAGAAAGGCACCATATGGAGTTGAATATAATTTGTCCTGGACCATCTCCAGAGAATGCCAAAAATCAGATTTAAGTACAAAAATGATTTAAAAAAAAAACACTCAAACTATTTTTTATATTTTAAACGGTATTTTTGGTTTTATTGTTTTATATTCCTATTATAATCAAAAACGCACCATTTGATAAAAACATTTTTCAATTATTGTCTCTTGATGAATTATTAAAGATTATAAATTACCTAATTTGTATATAAATATGCTGTATATAGGCCTACATTTTAGTACACTTCTTAGGTAATAGCACAGAGTAAATCTAACCATTTCCGTTTGTTGACTTGTTTTATCTTAGCTACCAACCAACTCGCCCTGTGTAATATAATTTATAGTAAATAATATTAGAATAAAGTTTCTTATCTTTGCTTCCATCAATATCTTTTTTTTTATAAATGACTTGTTTCGAGACTTTTATCCCATCTTCAGACACAATAATAAATTACACAACTGAGGTTGTCGAACATTAAAATTAATTACACAAAACACAACACAGCACATTTAAAGACAGTGTGTTTTAGTGTACACCATCTAGCTATCGGACGGCCACTGTTAGCTCGCACTCTTGGAACCTGTTATTCCAGCGGGTTTCCTAGTGCGCGAGATACTTATCTACCTCGTTTCAATATAGCAGTATTAAAAGACGACATCTTAAAGAAGACTGACTTTAGAAATTAAACATTCTAAAAATAAATTCCAGCAAATTAGATTTAAGAAATTAAAGAGAATTTGTGAGACCACTCTTTAGTTAATGGTACAAATGATTGAAACTGTACTTTCTATTGATTAATCCTTTTAATAGAAACAATAATAATTGTCATGTCGAACTCCGTAATGAACCTAAAGCCCCCTAAGCTGATCAAGCAAATAGTAAATACAATGATGACAATAAGTTTGTTACTGTGTGTATTTACTCGTTTGAAATAGTTGCTTGTTTGACAAAACAATCAATGGCGCATGATAATAAACTATCTATCTATTGCATTGTCTGGGACAATGTTGTGGAACATGGAAAAACTATGCTAGAGCCACAACTTAGGTTTTAAATAAAATAATATTTAGTTCAAAAAGATTTTCAAATAACTTTTAAATCTAAAATTGTGATCTTGTTAGCTATAACTCAATCATGCTTAAACGTTCCACTTGTAATAACACGATTTATATACAACAGATGTAGTACTGTAAAATATTAATTCATAATTTCCAGGTTCCTTAATAATAAACATTAATTTGATGCCTATGTTGTTGTCGTTTTAGTTATAACTCAATCATGCTTACAAGTTCCACTTGTAATGAAAAGATTTATATGCAAGAGATGTAATACTGAAAAAATATTAATTTTTAATTGTCTGGTTATTTAATAATCAAAATTAATTTGCTCTCTATGATGATATTTTTTAAAAGTTACCAAAACAATGATAACATTTTTATTAAGTGTCGTACATGGGCTGGAGTTCACTACGTTATGATTTGACAAAACATCGGTATAAGTTATAGGTTTCCTTATTCAAGTATTTTTTTCTGTCCGCTATATAAAGGGTGTAACACAATGATTACACAGTTTAGAAATCAATTGTTAAATTTATTTGTAATATATTAACAAAATTACATGTTTTGGGCTTGTTTTATACGATTTTGCTGACATTTTTATGAAAGTGTTAAGTTTGGTGGGTTATGTTTCGTCGTGCCTTTCAAAACAATGCTGGACAATAACTGATAAAAGCAAAACTATTTTTATAAAATTTAGCCCTTTGGGTCTCTTATAGGTATTGCACTGCCTAAATAGTTTAAGTCAACTATACCAACTTGTCAGACTTTACAGTTTTATTTTAATCAACATCTTCGTGTGACCGTCGTACAAACCGATCTACGACATGCTAGCTAACAATAGGTGCAGTTTACATAATAAACCAGTTTATTATTAATAGTACGCTAGTTAAAAATTCGATTTCAGCAGAGTAATTTTTTACAAGACTGTTCGAATCATTTGATTTCAATAACACCTTAATACCTTAGAAAGTGAACACCTTAATATAAAACACAGATCATCAAGATTTAAGTAAGATTATATATCAGTTATAATTTCATATTTTCTGAAACCATCCTAACACAGAACAATATTTATATACCAAATAAATGTATGCGATTGAAATATATACGATCTGGTACTCATTTCATTATTAAATTATACAGTTTATGATATTATTTCATCCATAGTAATTTAGTTGATCAACTACCTAAATACCAATTGCTCTTATACCTTTCTATTTATAAAAGACTAGAACCATTTTTTTGAAATATAGTTAATAAATGCAATCGAAAATAAAACGAAATATAAAAAAAAACTTTTATGTGTATCATGTGTTTTTTTTTTGGGTACAAATAGCATTGCTCCTGCAAACATTTGAATTGTCACATACACAACATATAATATATAAAAAAATGTTAAAAATACTCGAATTTGCAGAATATAATACAATAAAAAATAGTACACCCCCACCCCCCCCCCCCCCCCCCCACACATAATACAAATTTAATACAAGTAATCTAAATAATACATACGATACTATATAAACTATTTCACATCATCCAAATAAACATATACAACTATTTAATAAATATATTTAGAACCTACGGTACGTCCTCCACCGAATCTGAAGACTCTTATAATATATATATAAGAAATATTTATGTGTAATCCATTTAAAAAATTAAGTTTATATAATTTTCTAAAAAATTTAAAATGGCAAACGCACACTTTTTAAACTTTTAGATGTTGACAGCTATTTAAACTGTCTTATTAAATAGTTAAATGCTATATTCTTCTGATAGTAAAGAAAACAGTATGTATAAGTTTGAAGAATACTATGTATAAAAATAGCTTAGGCAAACAAAAGACAAAAGTATATAAAAATACTAATAGTTTATTTGCATACAAAAGACGGAACATTACAAGTAATATTTAGGTTTTGGATAGTTATGGACATTGCTAGTACATAAGCTATTATGATGATTTTCAAATTACAATCTTAAATATCAAATTATTTAAATCCATCCACCTACAATTTCAATAATTGTTTCTATCACTCTGACTATAAGCTTAGGAACTACTTTCACATCTGTGATTCGCTTTCATCCGTTCATCTGTTTGCATCTTGTAGGTACGAGAGGATTGTTCACAGTTTCATCACTCATTCTATTAGTTTAAATCAGAAAAGATTAAAGAAGTAAGGCACATACATCATAGTGCTGGCATACTCTAATATTGTCTGTTAAAGAATTCGGAGAAATAGGACAGATGAGAGAAGAGACCCAAAATGAAGACAATATGCAGAGGGTTGGGTCCAACTAGAGTAGCTAGGATTTCCGTACACACAAGATGTCAGCCACTGATACACCAGTGGGGAGAAAATAAAGGGTTGTTACGTTTAATTGTGATTTTAAAACTGTCAACAATGGCACAATTACATTAAAAATAAATCGTAACTATTGATATTGTCATGTAGTAACTTAAAACTTAATATAAATGTTAATAGGCATATTTTATACAAGTCTTGTATAAAAAATTTTAGTTTGCATTTACAACAACGTTCATTTTCAAATTATTGTAATACTTTGCCAATAATAACACAAAAATATTAATTGTATACTATGCTTAACGTCAATAACACATGCAGCTTAAAGTTCCATCCGTAGATTCAGTTTCCATGCATCACAGATATAATAACACATTCAATTTTTAGACTTCAATCTGTAGATTCAGTTTCACAGTTGTATATATAGTAACACATTCAGAATTTAAAGTTCTTTTCATAGATTCAGTTTCCCTGCATCCCAGATATATTAAGATATACAGCGGTTAAATTTCCGACCGTATATATGTAGTATCCTGTATCCCTGATGTGACGACACTAACAGCTTTCATATTTCCGGCGTAAATACAATTAAACTGAACCTCAGATTGATGATTCATGCAGCGTTTGAAATTCCGATCGAAGATTCAGTAACTTGCACCACAGAAGAATACCACAGAGAGTTTAAAGTTCTGATTGTTGATGCAGCTAACCTGCAAAACAGGTGTGTTGAAACTGACAGCGATCAAATTGCTGACCTTAAAATAACTAGACAGATGATAAAGTACGACTCGTTAATTTTAAAGTCCCGACGGTGATGCAGTTATCTTGCATACCAGATGTAATGAAATTATTGACATACACAGCGTACCAAGTCACGAGAATAGATTTAGTTTATCTGCACCCTTGATGTAATGACACATACATTGTTAAAGTGCAGACCGTAAATTCACTTGCATCACATTGCATCACAGTTATAATGCTATAACACGTACAAGTTTTGTCCATAGAATCAGTTTCCCAGCAACCACTGTTGTAGTAAGACGCAAAACATTCTAATTTTCTACAGTAGATCCAGTTTACCTGCACCCCAGCTTGAATGACACATACAGTTTTTAAAATCAGGGCCGAAGATGAAGTACCTTGTAGCCCTGATGTGATGAAACTCACAGAGTTTGTATTTACACTAGTCCTTCAGACAAACTCCTATTATGAATTGTTTTAAACAGCTCATTGAAACCGTAAGAAGTTGTAAATCATTTTTGAAGAAACTGCAGCATCTAAAATCAGCGGTGACAGGAAATAGAAACCAATATTCTTTCATGTTTTGAGGTAAACAATACGACTAGCTTAAAAATCTACAATTGTGTAAGCTATTATTTCTGGAAACGAGGAAAGGATGTTGGTTTGTGGGTATGGCTGTACATAATCAGCATTTTTTGTCAAATTAAATTTGTAGAGATGAGACAAATTTGTCCAACAAAGACAGGATGAACAGAAAAAACTATTTAAATTTCATTTTGTGGTATCCAAGTCACTTCTATAGTTAAATATAGTTATTAATTAATATAGTTACCTATATTTATCCGTCCTGTGACTTTGTTTTCTCTTCCTTTAAAATGCAAGCTAAAGTAACAGAACCATTGCAATCTATTCAACACACTGTACAGTCAAGGATAACAAACAAACCTTTACTCTTGCTCATGCGTGTATTTATAAAAATGAGACTCACTTTGAACACTTGCTTTAAAAATAACTAGATGGGTTCTACTTATGTTTTTGTGTATTGTTACTATAACTTAACTATTTATTTTCATGAAATGAAGGTTTTTGTGTGATACTAGCGTAATTAAAAATACATATTTTATGAGATAGGGTGCTAATAAAATAAGTTCTTATATCAATTTGTTTTTTATATTGTTAATACTTGAAATATTTAGTACAACCTTGCAATCAAAAATTTAGTTACACTTAATTAATCAATCATTTTAAACTGGCCTTTAAAACGCATAAGCTAAAAAATATTGGTTTTGTTGACTTTTAAGTGCCCTATCTCTCAAACGGGGGTTTCCAAGAATAAAAAGTCTTAAAATGGTCTGGAAAGTTAGATTACAACGTAAACTCCATCTTACTTTCAGTAAATGTGACATTAAATTGTCTCCAACAGAGAATATTAACTTTATTATTTAACACTTAAAAACGTGTGAAAGTTTTTACTTTAGAGTTAGTTTTCTATTACCAAGGTTACATAAAATTTATTGTTATAGTACAGCAGAACTGCAATTTATAATACTTAAAAATGCAATGTAAATAAATAAATTCAGATACATTTTTTAAATTAGGTGTCAAAACTCTTTGAATGATTTCCCGCTGGAGTTTTCCCATACAGCTGGTTTAAAGGAAAATATGAGTTTCTGATTAATGCATAATAAACCTTTCCACAAAGAATAGGGCCTATAGTAGATATTAGTTGGTTAAAAATCTGCTTTTGTAAAGTTTATTAGGGTGTTCAATGAATTTCCAATAACATTTTGATCGAAGAATGTATTGACATAAAACATAATTACAGTTTGCCCCATTTAATGTACTAGTGCAAATGTTTATAACAAAACACAAATATAGAGCTTTATTTTCATGCTATGAAGTTTTTTAGTTTGAGTTTATAATTCGAATCAGAAATTTCAGTCTAATTTTCTCACTACAATTATGAGTATGAACGTAAACTATGGCTGGTATATGAGTCTGGAAAATAATTTTTCTAACATCTTTACCAAGGTAATAAGATATTTTTATTTTACTATATTTTCAAATACAATTCAGTAGAAAACATAAAACAGTAATGCTCGTTCGTTTTATTTCTAAATATTAACTCTGTTTCCAATTAATAACTATTAATAACCTTGCTAACAAAGTTACTGAAAATAAAATAAAGATTTGATATATCTTTGAAATACTAAAGTATTTATTTGTTATATACATATAGTGATTTTATATTGATCAATGTTAAAAATAGAATATTTGTTATAGTTTAGGTCACATTATGATGTTGATGTCTAGATTGTATGATGCAGAGGTGGTGTGCCTTTAGAATGGCTCAGTTTGTGCCTAGCGGACTAATGTAAATGTAGTCTTAAGTGAAATAGAAACTTTAAATTGGTGAATTCCTTAAAGGTTTGTGCTTTAAAACCACTTTCCTTAATTTCTCCGGAAATATTTAAGGGTCGAATGTATAATAATAATAATGATAATAATAAGACTGTACGAAACTTCCTGTTTCCAGGCAATAAATTAAAAATTAATTTATGAAAATAGATAGGTACTAACAAAATAAGCAAATAAAAGAAATTTGACAGAATTTTCATTAAATTATAGTGGCTACGCTGTTGGCCTTAATGGATAAATTCCCAGCCAACCGAAAATAAAAACGTATATAAAAAAATTACATTGATTAAAAGTAATTATTCATATTTATTTGAATATATTTGAGTAATATTAAAAAGTTTTAAATTAAAGTATTTAATTAGAATAGTAAATTTCGAAAAGTAAATATAAAAAAACTTGAGTAAAAGATTAAAATGAACTGCCGTCTACAAATAATCTTTCTCAAATAATAGATGCTAGTACTGGTTCAACACGTTCATCGAAATTATCATGATCAGGCTTACATCTAAATTTTTTTCACGAAATAAAATACAAGTCTGGAAGTAAAAGATAGTTTGCAATACAACTCTAACTAATTATAATGTTAACATATTCCTTAATTCCGTATAAACATGACCAGGATTAGAAGTATTTATTTAATATTCTAATGGAAGGTAATATAAATTATCTCATGGAAAATAAATTAAGTTGACTAAAAAAACTTTGTTACTTTGTTTCTCTATTTTAATTAATGTTCTCCATGGACATTTAATTGCTACTTCATTATAATATTATAAGGAAATGTATACTATTAAATAAAAGGACTTAATTTTAAACACTACTAGTACCTAGTCTTAAGACTCTAGTCGTACTTTACCGAAGTTTGTAATACGCCAATGAATCTTTACTTTGTATTTATTGAATGCCTTTATTTACCACCATTGTAAGACAATGTAAGACAAAACAATATCACTATAAACCACCCGAAATGGGCTACTGTTACTGAATGGTTCGGTCGTTTTATTGAAACCAAATTTACTGATACTGCATTGGCACACATTTCTTAAATTACAAAACTTCGTATTTATTGATTTCCCTCGGGAGATTTCCCTAGTATTAAACTAAAAGGAATTCTGAGATCATTCATTAATACATACTTACCCCTCTTGGGAGTGCATATCTCTGATATTTGATTGCCAGTGAATCAGCTTTTTTAAACAAGTTCATCGTTTCGTTAAACTAAATCACAGCGTAGTCTTCGGTCCACAAACTAAAAAAAGGAATATCCAATAATAAAAAATTAATATAGTAACACTTAATACGATCAATTCATATTATGTTTTATTTAAGTGTTGAAACTTAATTCGATATATTTTCAATGATAAAGTCTTTGTCTTTTAGCGTACATTTCAAATAATTATGATGTCGTTTTATGATGTGATATAATAAAATAAGATAGTATCAAATAATAGTTTATTATTTTCTACAACCCAAATATTATTGAAGTTTTTAAGAGTATACAATAAAATTGACCTAATAGATTTTGTATGTGTATCACATAAAACGTTTTTAGAAAATAAATGTTTCTAAAGGTTTACTAAAAACATTGACTAACAACTTTAAAAAAAAACCAAATGAATAAAAATTTGACTAAAATAAATGAAACTACTTTAACTATAATGCTAAAAGCTTTGATTTGTCAAACTCAGTTACATCATTTTATTTTGTATGTTTAATTTGGATTGTGCCCATATTTTTCTGTACTTAATATGAATCAGTTTTAATGGAGGCACTCCACCATATTAGAATGTTCGTACTAATATCGCACCTGCGTTCAATAAATAGGATAAATAAGTACAGAGAGGCGACATTATGGTTCAGATTGTTGATATGTTATTCTAATATGGTTATAAAAATATCAGAATATTATATTCACAAGGTTAATCACAACCTTATAATTGGACTTGATCATTTTATTCAATGCGATGCCTACCCCATGAAAATTACTATTTTATTTTATTATTATTAGGATTACAGAAAACTACTGTATTTTGCATAGAATTCTCTCAAAATTTACAAGAAAACTAAATTATCTTTAAATGTTCTAATCTACTTCGTTCACAATGGTTTAGTTAATATAAATATTAACACTGTTTTATAAATCGAATACTAATACAATTAATATATTATTGCCATTTTGTTTGACATCTTTGAGCTTTTTTAAAATACTTGGTAAGTATCCTTCTTAAGCAGATAATTTATGAAAGGAGGTTCTGATTTTCAAATTATGATTGTTTTGCAAATTACAGTTTTTCTTAAATCATTCGATTGTTATTTGGTTTGTGTTATTAAATTACATTTTTCAACTATTTTGTATTCTTTGTATAGGTTTTTTTAAGATTTGTCTTACATAATTTTAAATTTATAATCTACTTATAAATATTTTGAATCTTGTTTTATTGACAGCACTTAACTTTCACCTTATACATACGAATTAAAAACAATTTTTATTGATTAGATATTTAGGATATTAGATTTTATTTTACACTTCAGAAGTTTTTCTGATATTAATTATAAAATTCACTGATCTATTTTTGTTGCAATTAACTAGTTCCTGATGTACTTAGATTGCGTGAATTGAGTGTTTTATTGATTAAGATTAATTTCCTTATTGGTAGATGTCTCACGGAATGGCTTCTTATAGAAGCAAAGTCTGTGTAAGGCCTTATTGCTTACAGTTCATCTGAGAAAACTCCATGGTTTCATGTTTAGATTGCTATTTTCCTGGGAACTTTTCAATAAGAATACCACTTGTCTTATTAAGTTTATATGTTGTGAACTGTAAAGTCTTTTATTTTATACTTTTGTATGCCTAAAACTCTGACTGTTGGCTATTAATGATAATTTATTTGTTATCATTAACTCTAATTTATTCTATGACAAAACTTTAAAATATTAAGCTATTTTTTGTATTTTAACTTTAGCTTGATGAAAATAAAAGTAACTTAGTTTCAATTTAGTTAAATTTTTATGCAGCCCATTCATCGTACCAACTTATTAAAGTCATTGTTCATTTTTTTAAATATGTAAAGTTTTTCTATTATTAATAATTTTAAGATCTTTAATTCAAAGCCAGTAAAAATTATTCCTTATTGCTTATTAATAATGTATTTGATGTCTCAACCCGGGACAGGTTAACCGATTTGCACTTTCTATTTAAAATGTATTTATTTTGACTAGTTAAACAAAGCTAAAGAAAAACTCATGCTATCGCTAGGTTTTTTAAACTATAAAACAAGTATTTTCAATAAATTACTCTTGTTACGAGCATTTTTCAACATTTTGGCTAAACATATTCTTTTGATTATAGGAATACTAACAACAATGCATGTTTAGTAAACATTTTGGTTTTTATTTATTATTGTTATAATATATACTTCTTGTATGCAAGATTTTTCCAATATAAAAATGTTTCGACCGTTGGAGTAAAACGTAGAGCAGAGGTCTCCAAACTTTTTTACCTTAGAGCCATATTGAAAACTGTGGGAGGCTTGGCGGGCCAGCAACATACGGGGGAAGGGGTATAGAATGTTACTGGCTGGAAAAAAATAAAATGAATTGTTCAATGGTGTGTTTTTATGCTCTACCAGAGCTTTGTGTTCTCTTCTTATTTTAAACACTGGAGGATATAAAACCATAGCATTGTATTTAACTTAATGTATTTACTAAATATTAATAACATACAAACAATATTCTTTGTATTGAATTAAAAATACATATGTATATATACAAACTGATAATCCAAAAATCACACTGTCCTATTAGTGAGAAGACTGCATTTGTTTGATAAATAGATGTCAGTCCATTTGGGGTCAAACTTTGATGTTCCTATTATTAATATTGATTTTAGTTCGTCGTGCCATCATGTTCGCTGACAAACTAATGGCCTTAAGTAATACAAGTTTATATGGGCCAATTTATTCCACGGTCATCAAAACACACTCCTTTACCAATTGAAAATCAGTAAAAGGTTTGCCAGTTTTATCTGAAATATGGTTGACTTTAAAGCTGGTTTTTACATCAGAATCGTTTTGTTGTGTTTGCTTCGTAAAAGTCTGTCTCTTACATGACAATGCGTTTTCCAAAGAAGATATTTTGTTCTCTCAAAGTTTACCTTTCAAATTTAAAAGTTTGCGTTTGTTCTCTGTATAAAAATGTCTGCGAACATTAAACCCTTTAAAAACAGCAAGAGTCTCATTACAAATAAGGCACAGCGCTTTGTTATTGTTTTCAATCATAAAATAGTCATATATCCAATGCTGATTAAATACACGGGACTCTAAATCGACTTTCCTTTTCATGCTATTAGACATTGTTGCAAAGAAAAACTCTTTAGTATTATAACTATCGGTCACTTGAACCTCACAAAAATCTCAAATTAATTTGAACACTTGCAAAAATAGAAGCGCGACGTGTCATACGATCTTCACCCGCACTAGTTCTGGTGACACTGAAGAAGATGCTAGCAAAGCTATGATGACTCATGAACAAGTACTGTACGTCGACTTTGAATACGCCGCCGATGCCGCTGTATAGTCAAAGTAGGTGTAGTGATTGCACCTGTCCACTGCTGATTTGGATTTGACGCGCTAGGTAATGGGTGTTAGAAAACAGAAATGGTGAAAAGTAGACGAGTATTTCACCAGTAGCTGACGTTGCAATTTCTAAATTAGGAATGCATTTTCAAATTGCCAAATATTTGATTACCTAACAATTTTCCCGCGGGCCGCCTAAAAAGCGTAGGTTGGAGCCCACTGAGACATAGTGGAAAACTGATGTTTAAAAAAACACTAGCAACTGACTATTTATTATTGTCTGACTGCATTTATGCTATGTATGTCTATGATAACAATACACATATTATGTAACTGTTAATATATTATATGTATT